>QANY01001153.1:361313-540924 GCA_003255025.1 Datisca glomerata | reverse complement strand
ATGGATGGTAACTAGTTCAAACATGTGTCACAAAAAATGATGGTCAAAAAATTAAAAAGAAAAGAAGAGAAGATTTGTAAGAACATAAAAAAATCAAAACTTAAAATATTTGCATAATCTTGTATAGAGGTTTTACTCTCTATTTTATGCATTTTTATGTATGAGAAATTATCATAGGAGATCTTTTTATCAAATGTACACTTTCAACTCATTAAATGGTTGATTCACATTGAATTAATTTTACACCCCTCTAAATTTTATCCTCATTCTCATTGATTGAGTTGATGACAAAAAAAATTCCATCATCAAACTTGTAGAGAGATAAACAATATATGAAAACATAGGATTAAAAGTAGAAGAAATGATAAAGAATGAGCAAACAAACCTATATATGGAAAATGAAACAAAGAAATATCAAATATATGAGTATGAAAAAGAGAGATGATTAATTAGAATGAACAAAATATATTGTAAGCTAAAATGTAAGAGATTTGAACTACTTTAATAAAAAAAAATGAGAAGACGGAAGATGAATAGAAATGAAAACTCACATTCTTTCTCACTCTCTCCAAATCTCCCATTTCAAGTGAAGACCTCCCCTCTATTTATAGGTAAACTTAGGGCTTCACTTTTTTAATTTAATTTTTTTTGCTCACTTTTTACTTTTTTAGTCCTTGGACCACTTTTCGTATTTTAGTATTGGACTAGTTTTCAAATGATACATATAGTCTTAGACTATTATATGAGCCAAAATATAAAGTATATATATTTAATGTATTAAACCGGACAAAATACGATATCTACAAAGAGAATTTATAGTATCATACCATATGAATTGTTAAGTTATAGTGGCATTAAACATCATGATGTTTTAAGTTTTATTTGCTTGTTTTGTTACATGAAAACCAAAGTTTTTGTCATCTTATTTTCTTTTGTTAATTGAAATCAAAATCACAGTTCAATAGTTGAATATATTCTAGAGCACCCCATGTGAAACGTGAAGAAACAATGTCTCTATACATGTAATCATTGAAAGAAATTATAAGTCACTAGACAAAGAAAATCAACTAAAATGATTGAAGATATACAAATCAAATGAAAACATCTCAAATTGATTTGCATATCTAATCATTACATTGATGCGATTAATTTATAATGATTAGGTTCCAGACTAAATTTTAATTAATTAAGTGATGTGTCAATTATTAATTAGATAGTTAAGTTATTAATAATAAATCATTATAATGATTATTCACAGACCAAGATATGAATGATGCACATATTACTTATCAATTGAAACCTAGTCTAAAACTTGGTTGGTATAAAATTATTTTACAAATGCCTGTATAAATTATTTGATAGATGCCGCACAATTTTTCATATTGATTTAATGATATAATGCAAAGGAGCAATACTAAGTTTTAGATCAAATTTTAATTTATCGAGTGACGTGTCAATCATTTATTGATAATTTGACAAATCATTTAATGAGTGATAACACACAAATTGACCAAGGAATGGTTGACACATCCATTAATCAATTAAAACTCGATCTAACATTTGATAATCCAGAATTACTCCATGCGAGTAATTACAAGTAAGTACTTTAATTGTTTTGTAATTGATCATATATGTAATTTTTGGCAAGCTACTTGTACTTTATTCATTATATATTTTTTATTGCAAATTAAGCCATCTGCAATTTAGTCATCTGCTATAATTATTTTCCTTAATCCATCATTGGACTTATACGTAAATAGTTATGTGTTGCATACTGTCAAATAAAGTTAAACACAATTAAAAGTTGAGATTTTAATGTATCTGAAAGGTTGTGAACTCTTTAATGTGTAGAGATTTTAGGATAATTTTTATTTTTATAATGAGCTAAAATAGAAATACCAAAAGATAAATTATTTATAAGTGATTATAATCTCCAGGTCACACGATGTAGAGAAACCATTCTATTCTCCCTAATCACTAATCGTTAGAGAGAAAACGGAGAGGCTTAATTATGAGTTCTTGAGATTTATTGAGATGCGGTTTCAAAATAATTTTTAAGGATCGTAAAATTCATTATTTATCAATTAATTTTACAGATCAATTAATTAAATTAATTTTTTAAAATAAATTAACTAGTTTTTTAAATTAATTAAATTAATTTTAGGGATCGTAAAATTAATTTTTAATCTAAGGATTTTCAAATAAATTGTTTTGATTATTTCAGTTTTTTGGTTAAAATAATTTCAAAACAATTTTTCAGGATTATCAAAAAATTGTTTTAAACTTTTTACAGTTTTTTTTTTAAATAATTTCAAAACAATTTTTAAGGATCATAAAATTAATTGTTTATCAATTAATTTAATATTTAAATTTGGTATAATTTTAAATTTGAACATTAGTATGTTATATAATTTAAGATGAATTTGTTGAAGTAACATATCGTCAAAGTGACATCTCTTGTAGAAATTAATTTGTCTTGAAATATAAAATGTTATGTGTGTGTAACTTATATGAATATTTACTTGCCCAAAGGAAGGAAAATATTTGATAGAATTACATATACTTCTGTGGTAACAAATACGTTATGATTATTCAGTTTTTACATGTGAACAATAAATCAACCCAAATAAAGGTTTCTTGTTCGATATGTTCTTTATCATCGGTGTTTGATTACTACACCAAGACATCACTTACAAGTTAATAACTTTGGCCAAAGTCAAAATATTAATGGAGTGCTCGGTGTCTTGAGATGAGTTATTTTTTTTACTTTTGTTTGAATTTATTATTGTTATTTGAAATCCATGTGAGCTTGTTGGTTGATTAACTGTTCTTTATCAAGTTATTATTCAAGTTAATGCCAACATCAAGTAAATAAAGTATCAAATGTCTTAAACGTCAAGTCCTATAAATAAATTTCTTGATAGTTCTTGGAGTTATTGATCTTGCATTAAGAATTGATTCTCATTCACCTCTTACGGATAAGAGTACATCTGATTAAGGAGGAATATGGAATGGTGGGAGAAATCAAATTACATGTGTATGCTGATCATGAACAAGGTCATTCCAAAAATATTCACGAGCACTATATCTAAAAAGATTACTACAAGGATTTTCTTACGCAATTGAAAAGAGGTTTGTCAAGAATGAAATTGTAGAAAATGGAACGCTCTTGACTGATCTAATTTCGATGAGGTATAAGGCTAAAGGCAACATCAGGGAGTACATCATGAAAATGTGTCATCTTGTTTCAAGGTTGAAAGTACTTTGACTCGAACTCTCATCAGGTTCTGATATCTCATCTGATTTTGATATCCCTTCCAGCACAGTTCAAGTAGTTTAAGTTGAGCTACAATTTATAGAAAGAGACTTGGTTTTCGAATGAGCTCATCTCATATTGTGTTCAGGAAGAAGAAAGATTGCAACATGAAAAGACATAGAGTGCTTACCTGGCCTCTACCTCTAAGGATAAGGGCAAGGGAAAGAAAAAAAGAGGATACGGTAGCTGCGGATACAACACCACACAAGAAATAACAAATGAATCTGGTTGACTCGGAATGCAATAATTGTTACTTATGTGGAGATGAAGGGCATCAGAAGAAGCAATGCACCAATAATCACTCTTGGCGTGTCAAGAAATGTGTGCTTCTTAATCTAGTTTGTTCTAAGGTTAAAAGTTTGGTTGCTAGACACACGTGGTAGATAGATTGTGGTGCAATAACTCACATTAGTGTCTCTATACAGGTTTGCTTCACTTGCCAAAGGCCAAGTGATGTTAAATGATACATCTTTGTGGATAATGGCAAGACGGTTGAAATTGAGGCAATAAGAAAATTTAGATTATTTTTAAAGTCTTGATTTTATTTGAATAATAATGAAACATTTATTGTACCATCTTTTAGACAGAATTTGATTTTTGTCTCTATTTTGGACAAAGTTGGTTATGTTTGTTCATTTGGAGATGAAAATTATGGTTTGTTTCGTAATTCAAATTCAGTTGGTTCTAATTTGTCAAGTTACAATAATATTTATTTATTTGATATAATTACTTCAATTAAGGAATCCCTACACGAGGTACTAAAAGAAAATTAACCAGTGAGAATTCAGTTACGTTATGGTACAAGAGATTAGGTCATATCTCCAAACATATAATAAGGATACTTGTGTCAGATGAAATTCTCGGTCCTTTAGATTTTACAGACTTTGATGTTTGTGTTAATTGTATAAAAGGGTAAACAAACCAATAAAATGAGATTTGAAGCCAATATAACTCAAGACGTCTTAGAACTTATACATATGGGTATTTGTAGGTCATTCCCTTTGGTTGCTTGGAATGGTCAACGTTACTTTATAATGTTCATAAATAAATTTTCTAGATATGACTACATATATCTCATTCATGAAAAGTCACAATCATTGGATGTGTTAAAAAAATTTTAAGTCTGAAGTTGAGAACCACCTCAGCAGAAGGATAAAAAATGTTAGATCTGACCATGGTGGTAAGTACTATGGTAGATATGATGGTTCAGTTGAACAACGTCCATGACCGTTTGCTAAATTCCTAGAGGAATGCGGTATCGTCCAACAATACACTATGCTAGGTTCGCCTACTATGAATGGTGTTGCTGAAAGATGAAACAGAACACTGAAGGACATGGTGATGAGTATGATTAGTTGTTCTACCTTACTAGAATCACTTTGGGGTGAAGCACTTAAGACTGTATCGTATATTTTTAACATAGTTTCAACTAAAGCGACTGCCAAAACCCTATATGAGCCTTGGACAGTAAGAATCTAGTCTAAAGCATTTGCACGTTTTGGGATTTCCAGCTGAGGCAAGGCCTTATAGGCCTAATGAAAAGGCACTCGACTTAAGGATGGTGAGTTTCTATTTTGTTGGGTATTCTGAAAGATCTAGGAGGTACAAGTTTTATGATCTCCCGACTAGGTCGATTTTGAGACAAGAAGTGCTTCGTGTTTTGAGGATGTCGAGTTTGTGGGGGGAGATATAGTTAGGGATGTTGTCTTTCTGGAGGAATATATTGATATTCCCATAGGTGTATTACTATTGATCAAGATTGCATCCTTGACATTGCTAATAACACAACACATTAAGATAATATTAGAGAACCTCATGTTCAAGAGATTGTTGCAGAAGAACAAACTCTAGCACCTCAAAAAATCTATGATATTAAGGAGATCCACTAGAGATGGGAGAAGGGCAGTACCAGACGATTACATTGTATTTCTCTAAGAACATGAGGTAGACATTAGAGTAATGAAAGATGACCCGATCAACTTCCGTCAAGCCATGAAAAATTCTAACTCTCAGAAGTGGATCGATGTCATGAATGGGGGGATAAAGTTCATGAAGGGCAATGACGTGTGGTATCTTATCCCATTACCAAAAGGTGTGAAACTTATTGGTTGCAAATAGATTTTTAAGATCAAGAATGATTGAAAAGGTAATGTGGAAATATATAAGGCTCGTCTTGTCGCAAATGGCTTTACATAGAAGGAAGGTATTGATTATGGAGAGACTTTCTCTCCGGTTTCTACAAAAGACTCTTTCAAGATTATAATGACATTGGTTGCGCATTTCAATCTTGAGCTGCATCAGATGGATAAAGATGGCGTTTCTCAATGCTGACATTGAAAAGACGATTTAAATTATGCAACCAGAAAACTTTGTGTCAAGAATCTCAAAGAATATGATTTGCAAACTTAAGAAATCCTTCTATGGACTCAAGCAAGCATCTCGACAATGATATTTTAAGCTTCATCAGGTGTTCATCTTGTTTTGTTTTGAGATGAAAATGGTCGATGATTGTATATACCATAAGCTCTGTGGGAGGACGCATATTTTTTTTGTTTTATATGTGGATGCATTTTATTTGCCAGCAACGATATAGACTTGTATTAGAGATCCAAATACACCAAGATCATTCTTGGGGTATTCTTGGATTATCACAAAGGAGCTATATTGAAAAGGTACTAAAAAGATATGGCATGCAAGACTGCAAACCAGGTGATACCTCTATGGCTAAGGGAGATAAGTTTAGTCTCAATCAGTGTCATAAGAATGATTTTAAGGAAAAATAAATGCAGAAGATTTCCTATACCTCAGTAGTAGAGAGTCTGATGTATGCTCAAGTTTTTACACGTCTGGATATTGCGTATGTGACTGAGATGTTGGGGAAGTATTTAAAAAATTCAAGCATAAATCATTGAAAAGCAGCTAAACGGGTCTTACGGTATTTACAAAGAACAAAAGACTACACACATATGTATCGGAGGTTAGATCAGATTGAGATCGTTGGATATACTGACTCTGATTTTGCTGGATGCCAAGATAACATATTATGAGGCATCCAATCACATAATATGATTGTAAAATATTGTCACAAGGCTGCAGATAGGGGACGGTATTAAGAGACACTTAAGTTATTTTGTGACAATGAGTCTGCAGTCCTCTATCCTAATAACAACATGAGCTCGACAAAGTCGAAGTACATAGAATTCAAGTTCCTGGTTGTTAAGAAAAAAGTTCAAAATGGGCAGTTGTCTATAGAGCACGTCGAAACAAACTCCATGATTGCCACCCAAACAGTTTCATGAGCACACTACTTTTATGGGTGTCATATTGGTTGATGATATTCGGTTTTAGTAAGAGTCTGTGATTTTGGATGCTCTTCTTTATAGACATATTTTCACTTATTTCAGTTTATAGATATTTTAAGGTAATTTTTGGAGAAATAAAGTTTTGGCTAATTCACACTCTCATTCTGGTATGGTTTGATCTCACTAAAGTTTCTAGAGGATCACTTAGAAACAAGCATGTTAGGATCACATTATATGAAATTTCTATGTTACACATCCACATCATAATCCATGTCATTCAGTTGTACTGACATACACGATCATTGATGGGTTGAGTTACGATTAATGTAACGAAGACCCTTTTGATCCTATGTCGGTGTGATCGATAGACCATATTGGTTATAGATACATTACAGCAATGACAACAAAGTTGAACGCGTTCAACTTTGGACTTAAAGATTGTTAGATCTTTAATCCAACGTTGGACTTATACGTAAATAATTATGTATTGCAGACTGTCAAATAAAGTTAAACCTAATTAAAGGTGATCAACTAAATTTTTAAATAATTGAGGTTTTAATGTATCTGATAGGTTGTAAACATTTTAATGTGTAAGGACTTTAAGGTAATTTTTATTTTCATGATGAGCTAAAACAGAAATATCAAAATATAAGTTATCTATAAGTGGTTATGGTCTCCAGGTCACACGATATAGGAAAACCCTTCATTTCTCGCTAATATCTCATCGTTAGAGATGAAACGGAGAGATTTAATCAAAGAAGTCTCTCTCATAGATAATCTATAGATTTGAAAGGCCAACCGCTCGGGTCTAACAGTGATCTATGTTCATGGATTCAGGTATGCTTCCGCTATACACTTATTTGATTTTTGATGTATTCAATATGAGTTCTTGAGATTTATTAAGATATGATTTATACCGATAAAAATTTTTAATCAAACATTTTTAACCCAAAAATGATTTGATACACTTTCAAACAAAACCATTTAAAACGAAATCTTTTGAATAATAATCTCTGAAATCCAACATTAATTTTGCGTCACCAGTATAAGTAGGCCACACAGGCTCTCTCTCCGGAATAAAAAATAGTGATTTTAAACTAAAAGTGTGACTATTAGTTAAACATTAATTAAATAAACTCAAATCTTATAATCTTTGCATGCCAAAATAATTCGAAATATTTGACATTTTCAAGTTATTTTCTGACACCTTCAAGCCGATTCTCCCTCGTTGGCCTTTGCTCTATTACAAAATCTGCTTATATGTGTGCTTATCTGTGCGAGCTTGTGTGCGTGTGTTAGGATCAGAATCATCTGCAGCTAATATTTGATTTGAACCGTCCATTATTCTTCTGCTGTTTTGCAATTATACTTACTTTGTATTTTACATATTGTTAGTCATTTATAATACATCTATTTTGAACTTTTCTACAACCACACCTGCGAATGCTTTATTTTATTCATTTTTTAAATTACAAATGCTAGTTTGAAGTCTTTATTAATCGAAGTCTTTTAAAAATAAAATTTGATGTGTAGTGATTTCAAATTTAAACTAAGATGTTAATTATCAGTTGCATATCAGGATGCACACCTATTGTAATGCATAAATCACTTGTTGAAAAATTAAAAATAGATCGAATAGGAAATACATTGCACAATGGTTTTTCAATGGTTGGAGAAAAGATAAAAATAAAAAAGTATAGGAAGGGTGATTATAAAATTGTCAACCAAGTGTTTTTGTAAATTTAGCTAATTTAGTACTCAATCGACAAACTCTCTTAAAAAAAGTACATGCAATTTTTTGTTGTTGCAAAACCATGTTATGAACGTCAAAATTAGCTTGAGGAAGTTGGCCAAGCTAGATAATAGGTTCATGTGTCACACAAAGAATTGAGGTAAATAGAAAGAAAAATTATTTTCAAATTAATAAAAGGGAGAGCTGTATAAATGATCAACTTTTCAGCTCAAACTATAAAAAAGTTTCGAAAATGTTTTTATTATAAAAATGGCCAGAATAAAGTAAATAATTTATTTACATCTGTGTAATTTTGGTAAATATTATTTATCTCATTCATTTTTGTAAATAAAACAAATTTTGACAATTTTTATAGTTTAAATTGGAAAGTTAATTTTTTCTATATTTTTTATTAATAAAAACTAAAATGTCATATGCAGAAGCATATATAGTTCATCATGCACTAAACATTAAATAAATACGAGGATCGTCGTCCTCGTATATGTTTATAAAAAATTGGTATGAAAACTTTTTGGACATTACTCCACTACACTTTATTCAACTTTATTAGGTGCATTATGAATTGTATATACATGTATACATAAAGTAAAACTAAAAAATGGTTTAATTATACATTCACAATCAAATTAGGATTATTATTTTATTTAGAACCCCACGTTTTCCTATACTTAAGTTTTTAATACTTGAAAAGACACCATCAATCAAAATAAATATTTGACTAACGTTAAACTTTTAGAACCTAACTCAACTGAAAAATTAATTTAAGAATTGAGTGTTGCGTTAAACTTATATTCTTAGCTCAATACTTCTACTCAATTGATATGAAATTATTTTCTCAATACCTTCCAGCACGTGCTTGCCGATCGTTTTCCTGGACCTTGTCACTTGAAAATGTAGTATGGACCCAGTCATATTTGACTTTCTCCTCAAAAAGCTCTGATACAATGTTAAAGTCTTACAGTCAAACTCAACTAAAAGACTAACTTGAGAGTTGATGATTGTTTCTAAAGTTCTATTCTTAGTTCAATACTTCTACTCATCCAATATGAGATTATTTTCTTAATAAATAAAATATAAAATGTGATTAACATTACAGACAATATTCTTTTACAATCAACAATTCTGATTTAGGGCATGAAAAAATTTAATTATTCAGATTAAGCTAATTTCTCTTAGTATAATTTTGCAAAGTAAAAAATAAACTACATTTATTAAATTAACTATGAAATCTTGTCTATTTAGTGCAACTTCCTTTTATTCTGTTTCATTCCTCTCTCACATGTGTTTAGTTTTGTTTATTTTATGTTTGATTTGGTAAAGGATTTATATACCCCTTTTTAAAAATAAGAAATTTTATACTTCTGACTCATCAACTTATAATCTTTCTCTTCCCCCATCATTTTTTTTTCTCAATGCACATGTCAAATTAATTTAATAATATTTTATTCTTCTTTTACTTCTTTATTTTTTCAACGAAGTTTTTTATTCTACATGAAGAGTTCAAATAGGTTTTTATGACTACTTGAACCTTCAAGTAAACTTTTTTTATTGTCAGTCAACACTCATACACTAGACGACTACTTGAAGGGTTCAAGTAGTTGTTTATGACTACTTTGAGGGTTCAAATAGTTATTTGTTCAGTCAATTACCCATATATCAAGTGACTACTTGAAAGGTTCAAGTAGTTATTTTAGTCTACTTGAATCATTCAAGTAGTCTACTTGAAGGGTTCTATTAGTTTTTTTTTCAGTCAATTACTCATACATCAAGTGACTACTTGAAAAGTTCAAGTAGTTATTTATGACTATTTGAAGGGTTTTAGTAGTGATTTTTTGTAGTCAATTACCTATACATCAGGTGACTACTTGAACGGTTCAAGTGGTCGTTTATGACTATTTGAACCCTTCAAGTAACTATTTTTTATTTGATCAGTTAGCAACACAAACACTAGTGACTATTTAAATGTATCAAGAAGTAATTTTATACTACTTGAACCCTTCAAGTACTTTTCTCTCTCATAAAATCTAATGTCCAGTAAACAAATCACTACTTGAGGGCTTAAGTATTAAGTTTTTACTACTTGAACAGTTCAAGTAGTATTTTTTCTCTTGAAATTTTTTGTCCAGTAAGCTCGTCACTCACTACTTGAATGGTTCAAGTAGTAATTTTATACTACTAGAACCTTTTAAGTAGTTTTTTCTCTTGAATTCTATTGTCTAGGAAGAAAAAACTACATGAACCCTTTCAAGTAGTAATGAGTTTACTGGACAATAAACTTCAGGAGGAAAAAAACTACTTGAAGGGTTCAAATAGTATAAATTACTACTTTATGTAGCAGAAGTCTCAACAAAATCTTAACAATACAAAAAATTGTCGAATCACGCATGATTTTCAGCAATCGATCTTCCAAAACCTATTGAATCCTATGAAAAAACCCAAAATTATGACCAAAACAACTTTTAAGCCTCTAAAAGTACTTAAAATAGTGTTTTATGGACATAAAATTGGGATACGCTGGGTAAACCTCATCTCACACGTAGATCTCTAAATAAGATTTGATTTTATATCTTACGGGCCACGTGGATCCACCCGAGTCAAAAGTTATGTCCTCTGGAAGTTGACATGTGCGTGCCATGAATCATTTGTTCCAAAAGTTCTAAAGTTGCACCGTCCATATTACTACTTGAACCTTTCAAGTATTTACGAGCTTACTAGACAACAGACATCAAGAGAGAAAAAACTACTTGAAGAGTTCAAGTAGTAAAAAAATGACTACTTGAACCTTTAGAGTAGTCACATGCTCACTGAAAAATTGATTGCAGTAATCAAACTAACTACTTGAAGGGTTCACGTAGTTGAATCTGACTACTTGAACTTTTCAAGTAATATTTTTTTTACTTCCAGAATTAAACTCACTACTTCAAGGGTTCAAGTAGTCAAATACAACTACTTGAACCCTTCAAGTAATATATTTTTTTACTTTCAGAATCAAAATCACTATTTGAATAGTTCAAGTAGTCATATACAACTATTTGAACCCTTCTGAGTAATATTTTTTTACTTCCAGAATCAAAATCACTACTTGAAGGGTTCAAGTAGTTAGATACAACTACTTCAACCATTCAAGTAATATTTTTTTTACTTCAAGAATGAAAAGCACTAGTTGACGGGTTCAAGTTTTCAGATACAATTACTTGAACCCTTCAAGTAATATTTTCTTTTAATTCTAGAATCAAACTCACTACTTGAAGGGTTCAAGTAGTCAGATACAACTACTTGAACCCTTCAAGTATTATTTTTTTTACTTAAAGAATGAAAATCACTGCTTGAAGGGTTTAAAGTAGTCAGATACAACTACTTCAACCCTTCACGTAGTGGTTTGTTTTACGTTCAGAATCAAAATCACTAGTTGATGGGTTCAAGTAGTCAGATACAACTACTTGAACCCTTCTAAGTAATATTTTTTTACTTTCAGAATCAAACTCAATACTTGAAGGGTTCAAGTAATTTTTTTATAACTACTTGAACCTTTCGAGTAGTTGATTTTATTATGACAGCAGTAAAGCAGAGACCACTTGACTGAAAAAGATTGGGTCACAAGGTCTCGAAGAAGTAGAAGGATAAAAGAAGAAGAAGGAGAAGAAGAAGAAGAAGAAGAAGAAGAAGAAGAAGAAGAAGAAGAAGAAGAAGAAGAATAACCGAGGGAGAAGAAGAAGAATAACCGAGGGAGAAGAAGAGGACGTTTTTGTTGAAGAAGAAGCTTGAAATGAGAGCTAAGAGTGGGAGAGTGAGTATTTGTCAACCATAGTTGATTTGATCTTTGCATGGGGAATGAAAATGAAATGATGAGAAAAGAGAGAGTTTCCATGCTTGATGTTGATAATAGTGGACTAGGGGTATAAAATGTTTAGTTTTTGAAAAGAGGTATAAAAAACCTAACAAAAATGAAAATGATATATTTATGCAAATAATCCTTTGATAAAAGAACATGGTAAACAAGTTGTTTTACCATGTGTAAAACTTGCTATTAAACCGTCTGTTTAATGTACGTAAACAGGTGTTTTGATAGTGTTGTTTTTCAAAGGAAAACTATTTCCATTGTAAAAAAATTTAAAAGTCAGTCTTGCGAGAAGAGATTACCAAATGAGGCCTACAATTGTGTGTGCATGGGGAAATAATAACTTTCAAAAAGGTTTTTAATGGGTAGAAATATAAATTAGTTAATATATAAGTTAAATTTTTTAATTAAAAGGTACGTAATTTTTGCAGCTCAAAGCTTTAATTGATTATTTTTGCAGCTCATCATTAAAAAAAGGGTTATTTACTATGATTCTGGGATAAATTACATGTTATTTTCACACGAAAATAAAAATAGTGCACGAACATATAAGAAAATGATGGAAACTATTTGCAAGAGAAAATGAAAACAAATTTGCTAATTATAACCTATAAGCTGGTTTCAAAACAAATCTACAAACAAATTGCATGTGATAATTAAGCTGTTGCACTTTTTAAACTGTGTTATAAGGAAGGTCGTGAATTGAAGTAATAATATTCACATTTCTCCTTAAATTTATAGTTTTAACAAAATATATCATCTTATTTTTTCAAAGGGTAATATGTATATAACCACACCGGCTAATTTCCCATATGATATTTGAACAAAAAATTTGGATATATAAATTAGAAAATCACAAACATAATTAATTACATGATATAATGCCCCTTTGAAAGAAAGCTGCTCATACACTGAATATTTTTTGTTTCTCAGAGTTTGGGATGATGCAGCAGAACCAGCAACCACCTCCTCCTGGATACTTGTTTATATATCAAAATAAATTATAATTAATTAACAGAAAATTAAACTATAAAAAAGGTAGACTTAAATACACAAGAATTCTGAAATGTTAAGTAAAGACGTTCTTCATTTTGCATTGTACAGTGAACTAGATAAATTATATACGTGTTAAAAAAAATTTGGAGGAGTACTCAATTCTCTATATTTCAGGATATACTAGACGTTTTCCAGTTTACCTCCATAACACATTTGACCCATTCTCATGTTCTGTTTTAGTTATTTGACAGATATTTTTTTTACCTTGAATTTTATAAACTCCAGATGGAATTCCAACTTTTCATCTATCCTAAAACTTGGAGTCTCATTATTATAATTTAAGACATTTAAAAAAGATTTTATTCAATAGGAGAAGACTTAGTTTTTCAATCAAACCTGTAGTAAATTTGAAGTAGTTTGCAATTTCTATATTTTGCTTCGTTGTTACTTTGGTTCATATATAATTAAATTATATTGAGTTTGAAAATGATTTTTTTCAGTTGAGGAAAAATTATTACAAACGAATAATAAATATAATAATTTCGAGAGAGAATGAGAGAATATGAACTCAAAAGCTTTAAGTTACTTGTATTTGATTGATTTTTTGAGGTTGTACATGTTTGTATTTATATACAAAAAGGATTACTATAAAGCAATAAATCCTCATTTTACGTTGCATACTTTGAGGAGCCGATAAGCACTTTTAGGGAATATTCCTCTCTAGATTCTTTCTATAACTGTCTAGTCGATCTTATGGTCCATACCCTATCATTTTTCTTAATTACTTATTCGGTCTGGATTTTATCATGTGTGAAGTGAGAATTTGACTGTACATACATAAAAAATGATAACCACAAAGCAATAAATCTTCTTTTTCCGTTGCAAGCTTTGAGGAGTTGATAGACACTTTTAAAGAATATTCCTTTCCATATTCCTTTATAATTGCCAAGCCGATCCTACGGTCCATAGTCTATCGTTTTCCTTGATTACTTCTTCGGTCTGGATTCTACCACGTGTGAAGTGAGAATTTGACTGTTCATTGACCCCCTATTACACTCGTCAAAATCATATTCATCGATGTGTACTGGTTATCCTTTTCCTTTTAACGTTACGTCTATTTGTTTCTATTTCCCATACCTCTTAGAAATATGCAACGTGATTCTTGAGCAATTTTTTTCAGTTTGATGTCAGCGATGATTGCTTCTTTTTCATTTGCCGTTACGTCTTCCCGTTCTCAAATATTTCTTGGAAACATGTGGCACAAATTTCGAACTTAATTTTGGCAGACTGTGTCTGCCTCCTTTTCGTCAGCTGTCTCTTCCTCATTCGTCAGTTGTCGCGACGGTCCATTTCCATCATACCTTTTCAGTCGTGCCTTTTCAATGAGTCTCTTCATACTCGAACATCTCAAACGTCATTTCGCTACACCTCTCAGCATTTATAAAATGAATCAAAGTTTTTCTTTGCGTCTAGGGCCTATTTAAAGGCCTTTGTCTTCATTCTTTCTTCATTCCTTACTTCCAATATCGTGAATTTTCCATTTCATCATCTTGTTCTCTGCATTTCTTACATTTATTGGAGCCATGGCGAATGGTACAAATTATCAGCCCAATGTCCCCCTAGTTAGGACCGAGCTTGACTTTAGGTAGTTCATGACTGTATATCAAGATACTTCCCCCTAATGTCAATTGTGCCCTAGGAGAGACAGTCATCAGGCGTTCCTTGTAGGCCCCATATGAAATCACCATCCACCCAATGTACATCGGATTTGGTTTCAAGTTTCATGTTTCCATTTTCTTCCAAGAGTTCTTTTCTACTTTCCATTTAGCCCCTTCTCAACTTACCCCAAGTCATATAGGATAGTTCTCTATTTTGTGGCTATGAATAGATGACATAACCTAGGCTTAGGCGTAACCGAACTTCAATACTTGTATATGGTTAAACTCTGAAAATAATGTTATTATTTAGCTCCCATACTTGGAAATAGAGGTCCATTATATTGATCTTCCTAAAGGAGACAAAGGATGGGGACAAGATGTTCTCCAGGTCGGCAAGAATTGGAGCGGTGATGGCCGCTGGATAATTCCCAAGAGGTGGGAAGTTTTCATTAAGGATTTGGTTGGATCTCCTTTTCCCCTTTTCTTTTTTCATTTTCTTGTTTCCCTTCCTTTCTTGATATATTCTGTTTACTAACACTCGATTTCCTTTGTTAACTCAGACAAATGAGCCAACAAGAAGTCATTTATGTCAATAGTGGTTAGTGAACAAATAGCAGCCGCTTACCATTGCCGAGAGAGAAAGTGGTATGAGCTTCTTGATCCGAGAAGAGAAGTTGACGTTTCTTTCATTCCCACTCCCGCTGCTTCCATTGCCGTTGCTCCTGTTACTGTTCCTTTAACACCTAATCCTTCAACTTTTAACTTCCTAGAGGTATCCCCATTCCGTCTTTCTGTTCAATTTATGGTCCTTCTATTTCGGGTACCTCTAAGTCAAATGACTCCAAAGAAGAACAATCTTTGATACAAGAGTCACTGCAGAGATGTTAAAGTGACTTCGCCCTATGGTTGGTGACATTGGGGGGAGGAACGTGTGCTCGAGAGTGGATACTTCAGCTCCTCTCTAGCTCATCCTTCTCCTACGTAACCAGAATGAGGGTGGTTCAGCTAAATCAATGACTCATGTTCCTTCGGCTCCTCCTCCACTAGCTGTCCAACAAGAGTTCATTCCCGCTGCCATTTCGGACCCCCAAACAAACACCGATGAGCTTTTTCCTTAGAGATTGAGACGCTACACTACCGTTCCTCTCATTCCTACCTCGATCAATATTTTAGATGATGTCCAATCTGTCACATAATCACTTGTAGAAATCTGTGCGACACAGATACTATGACGACCTGCAACATGAACGTTGGTGAGCTCGTCAGTTCACTAAGTCACATTTGGTCAGGTTAAGCTCGTTTTCTTTTCTTCTTTACTTGAAATTATTCATTTTCTTCATTTTCCCGTCTACTCATACTCATTTTCACTTGTTTTCCTCTTTCTCTTGGCCATTATTTATCATAATGCCCTCCAAGAGCATTACGCACTTCATGAACATGCCTTGATGAACTTCCGTAACGAGCTCACTAAGAGTCCTGGCATCGTTGCTAGATTTCAGGCTGAGATTGAGTAGCTCAAGAAGACCGAGGCTGAGCTACAAGAAGCCACGGAGAAGAAGACTCAAGAAGGAGCTGTCGCGAGGGTGGAGAACTTTTAACTCATAGAGTCTCTGAGAGGAACTGAGATTGAAAATATTCGATCAATGGAGGAGATAGAAAAAGCAGTGTGGCCTAAGTACCAAGATGCCTTTGATGAAGCCAAACAGGTCAATTATAGCTTGGATTATAGAGATGGCTCATCATAGGTTCCTCCCAAAAAACTTCTATGTGATTTGCCTTCCGATGTTTAGGATGGGATCAATGGCTCAACTGAGGATGTTGTCATCAACCCTCTTGAAGTCATTGTTAATCAAACTAAAGATGTTGTTGCCAACTCCGTTGAAGATGCTATTATCATTCCCCTTGAAAAACCACTGTCAACACCATTGAAGATGTGATCGTCGATGAAACAATCACTATTTCTTAGATTTTTTTTGTAATTTCCTTTCCCTATTTTGCAATTCTCTTTTCTCTTTGTATTTTCCATTTCATCAATGAGAAATGACTTCCTTTTTCAAATAGCTTTAGCAATTTCACTTCTGTTGAAATCCTTTTCTGTTGCATTTTTATTTTCAAAGACAGTTCTTTAAGATTTCAATTTTCTTTAGACAACAACTATGATCCGTTCTCAAGGACTTGTGAAATTTTAAGTTTCAATTTCTTTTTTAGAACAAATATGATCCATTTTCAAGGGCTTGTAAAATTTTAAGCTTTAATTTACTCTAGAGAACAACTATGATCTGTTCTCAAGGACATGTAAAATTTTAAGCTTCAATTTCCATTAGAGAACAATTATGGTCCATTCTCAAGAACTTGTAAAATTTTAGACTTCAATTTTCTTTTAAGAACGATGACTTTCTGTAGCATGATCCGTTCTCAAGGACCTGTGTTTTGTAGAACCTTAATATCCCATTTCCTTTAGAGAATAAATGCTTTATTGCATTCGGTTCTTAAGATTATGTTCATTGTAGAACCATGACATCAGTTTTCTTCATAGAACAAATCTCCATTGTAGTACAGTATGTTTTCAAGAACTTAGGTTCATTGTAGAATCATGGTCCCAGTTTTCTTTAGAGAATATATGACCATTGTAGTGTAGTCCGTTCTCAAAGATTTAGGTTTATTGTAGAACTATGATCCCAATTTCCTTTAGAGAAAAGCTATCCATTATTGTGCAATGCATTCTTAAGGACTTGGGTTCATTGTAGAACTATGGCCCCGGTTTTTTTTTAAAGAATAGATGTCCATGGTAGTGTAGTCCATTCTCATGGAAATAGATTCGTTGTGGAATCATGACCCAAGTTTTCTTTAGATGCCCATTGTAGTGTAATTCATTCACAAGGACTTAGGTTCAATGTAAAACCATTACCCCATTTCCTGAGAACAAATGCCTATTATAATGTAGTCCGTTATCAAGGACTTAGGTTTATTATACAACCATGATCCCAGTTTCTTTTAGAGAATGACTACCCAATGTAGTGGAGTCTGTTGTCAAAGACTTAGATTCATTGTAGAATCATGTCCCTAGTTCTTTCGTCGTTTGCTGAAGGAGAGCTAGTTGACACAAAATTTTTTACATGAAAACCCTTGCAAAAGAAAATCATGAAAAAATATTCACTATAATGAGTTTACAATTTAGAAAAAATATCTTTTCGGATGAGCAGCATTCCAAGGTTTGTCCAAGTCTTTCCCGTCTTCCGTTGTCAAATAATATCTGCTACATCCAATTCCGCTGGCAATATGCCCTTCCCAATTTGGTCCAAGCTTTCCTTCCGTCTGAAAATTTTCCTTCAGCACCAAGTCCTCTTTCTGGAATCCCCGTGTCTGAATCTTCTTTCGAAAGTAAGCTCTCCTTTTTTATTGTGGTTGGCCATTCGGATTCACTACAAGAAATATGATATTCTATAACAGATGGATATTTCCGTGAAAAGTAATCTACAAGGATTATGGTGCACCTGTGACATCCCCTCATATTAAAAGTTTGCATTTTTTCACGAGGCGCAACGCCTCATGTAGAATGTTGTTTAACATGATTTTCAGACTCCTGTTGAATATATTCAACATGTGTTTTTAATATTTCTGAATTAATATTCACAAGTATTTTATATCCTATAAAGTGAGAAACTATAATGTTCATTGTTATAGTCAAGTATTCATATTAAACACTTTTAAAAAATAATTACATGATACAATTCACCTTTAGAAGAAAGCTGCTAATGCACTCTAGATAATTTTTGTTTCTCAAAGTTTGGGGATGATGCAGCAGAACCAGCAATCACCTCCTCTTGGATACTTGTTTATATGTCAAAATAAATTATAATTAATTAACAAAAAAAATTAAATTATAAAAAAGTTAGACTTAATTACGCAAGAATTAGTTTCAAACAAAAATTACACAAGAATTCTGAAATTGTTAAGTAAACAAGTTCTTCGTTTTGCATTGTACACGAATCTATCAAAGTTATTTTTATGAATTGTTTTTAAAAGTAATTTATTTTTCAGAACGAATGATGTTATAATAACACTGATTTTTTTTAAAGAGACGGTGTTAAAAATATAAATATACATATTTCAAAAAGTATTTTTTTAACCATTCTGAAAGAGGAGCTAGATTCTTGCTTTGACCATAGCAATGAATTCTTCCCATCCACACAACAAATTCATACCCATCCACACGACACCTCCAATTCTACGAGATTCCAGATAGACTACCAATTTTCCAACTATCCAAGCAAATTACTAAATGGAGGCTCATTATAATTATAATTTAAGTCATTAAAAATATATTTTATTTAATAGGATAAGATGTAGTTTGTTAATCAAAGCTAAAAGAAATTTGATGAGTTTACACTTTCTACATTTTGCACCGTTATTTTGGTTCACATATATTAAAATGTATTAATTTTGTCCATACATTTTGAAATTGAATGTAATTCAATAATTCACATCCCTTACATCTATTTCTGTAAAATATTTTATTTATCATTCTCCTCACTTTCACATGGAGAAAATCAGTTGTGAATATGAATACAAGATATCGTTTCAGCTATACACAACTTATTTTCACATGTAAATAAGTCATGTGCTTGATGAATAATTAGAAGTTGTAAATAAAATAAATAAAAGTAAAATCTTAGAATTCCTTTTAATGGATGTTAATAAATGAGAAAATGTGGTTAATCTATGAAAAAATGATTTTTTGTCCATTGAAAAGTTTTAGACGAAATGTAACCTTTTTATAACAAAAAAATATTTGTTAGATTATGGTCTAACACAAATTTTTCTGCTAAACTCTAATCTAATATTCTAACTTAAGACTTATACTTTTTAGACCACAAACTAACAACATATTTTAGTTTGATTATAGTCTAGCACACACCAAGTTTAGTAAAAATTAAATTAAATTACAAAGCGCAACTTAATATTTTTACTATAAAAAAGTCAAAATTTACTAAAAATAAGACAATAGTCCAATTTGTTTTTGATGTTTTGACAATCAGAGCCATGATTTGTAGCACTTGTAGCACTTGAATTCAACACAACCCATTCTCTTTTTTCTTCTTTTATGTTTTCTTCTTTTTTAATTTTCAGATACAACCCTCAACATTTCTTTTACTTTTACTTTTCCTAAACATTTCTTTTTTTTACTACTTTCCCTTCTATACAAAATGAATTAGATTCTCTATAGTTAACGGAATAAAAGATGATCATGTTTGATCTGAGTCATCCAAGATGAAAATAGACGGTTAAGATTTATTCTAACAAAATAATAAAAATAAAAAAAGAAAAGAAAAATATGTTTCACATTGATGTTTGTGCTGAGGTGATCTTTAAAGTTCATGTAAGTATGGACAAATAGGATTTTGAGAACAGATCCCCTCACTTTTCACATTTTTCATCATTTTCATGTTTTCTTCTGCCTCGACTTGTATTCATACATATCACTAATAATTTAGCTTTAATCCACCAAATTTTTAGGGTTTATCAAGTTTGAAATCTTTTTTTCTTCATCATTCTTTTTCTTTTGAAATTAAGGTTGAACTATATTTTTGGTCCACGAACTATATTTTTCATTTTGTTGCCCAAGAGTTTTATATTATGTTACTTAGTCCTTCAACTTTCAATATGTTTTCAGTTTGGTATCTGCATAATGTTCTTTTATTGTCTGTTAGTCATTAACCTTAGAACATGTTTCCCATGGCAAAGGGAAAGAAAGAGAGAGAAATGGTAAAGGTAAAGGTAAATGAAGGAAAATGATAATGAAAGAAAGAAAATAATATTTTCCTCATATATGTTTATTAACTGTTAGTAATCGAAAACAGAAATGAGATAACATTTTATGTGTTTAATGACCATCATCAATCGTAATTAAACTTGTATAATTACATGTTTAACGTTAAATGATTTAGGATTTGTTTTAACCTATTTACATATTAACAACTTATTTTTAACTTTTAATTTAATTTAACTACTTACAATAAATTCAATAATTTAAGATTTTGACTTACGAAAAAAATTTATTTTTGTAGATCATATATTAAATAAATAAATAGAAATATTACATTGTACCATTATAAAAAAAACATGTTTGGTATTTGGAGTTCTATAACAAAGTCTCTCCCTAAAAATTAATGTGGTCATACTCCAGTTAATTGATAAATAAAACTACATTCTATAAAAATACTCCATTTATTAGACTAAAATTACTCCGCTCAGAAATAAAAATACAATAATTGAAAATCAGAGACGAGAGGGAATACCTGAAAATCGTTAAACGAATCAAAGTTCATTAGCTTCAAACTAAAAAATCAATCAAATACTCCCGGTGAAATCAAAATCGAAGTTTTTTCCTAAACATGAGATCTGAGCCAGATCTGAAAATGGCTTACATGAGAAAAGGTGAGAAGGGGAGAAGTTGGAAATGGCCGAGAAGGAGAAGGGACAAAGCAATAGGTATTCTAGGAAAGGAGAATGAGACAAGTAATAGTTTGGTGAGACCCACTCAAAAATTGGCATGGGTAAATGAGTATTGGCACGCTATGAGTAGGTAATGAGTTAGTTAAAAAATCAGTAATAACTTCCCTGATTTTGTGTGAGACCCGCAATTCAGTATTTTTGTTGATTTTAATAAGTACATGTAACGAGAAAAATTAGTAAATAATATATTTTTTTTTACTAATTGAGACTCACAGTTCAGTTATATTCTATATAGAAAGAAAGATAATATGAAAAATGTTATATATAGAAGTATATATAGTTTATGTAAACATAAAATAAATACAAGAATCCTCGTCTTTACATCTTTCTATTAAATTTGACATGATGAACTTTTAATTCATGTATCTACCACACTTTATTAAACTTTATCTATGAGTCACACATGTGTATAATAAAATTTGAAAATGGTTTACATATACATTCATAATATATATATATATATATTCTTACTTAAGAAATTATGATCAATAGTGCATATTATTATAATAACATGAATTTCTCACTCTACTTTTTTATATATCCCATTGTATCATTGCCATCAATGCCATGGCCATATGTACGAGACTAAGGAGGGAAATTTAATTCTTGAAAAGACGCAACCAATCAAAATAAATATTTAAGTGAAATATAAAAAGTGATTTGGAATTACACGCAGTGATCTTTCACAATCAACAATTTAGATTTAGGACAAAAAAAATTTCATTATTCAGATTAAGCTAATTTTTTCCAATGTAAAAGCAAACAACTCACCAACTCACCCTATTAAATTCTTTTTATCACATTACCATAATAATATTCAACCTTCAGATCACAATATTCAATTGCAATATCCACCATCAAGATTTATTAAATTTAACAAATTATTTAATGTTCTTTATAAAATTTAGAGAGTAAGTTTAGAATTACCAAATAATATACATCTAATTTTAATAGACAAAATAATGTGTCAATTATTCATATGATAGTTCAGTCATAAAAAATATTTTTCAAATGAACCTATTATAAATTGATCTATAAATTATAATCACGATTTTATAAAATCAGAGACCAGTGATGATATTTCATTAACTGACACTTGAAATAATTTAATCTCATCACACATAAAATATATAGAGAATATATTATTAGAGTAGCATAAATAAGTAATTGAACTATAGAAATGCGGCAGTATTATAATTTATGGTTTAAAAATGTGTTTAATTTGGTTAAGCTATTTTTGAGAAGTTAAAAAAAAGTCATGTGTCACATATAAAGGTAGAGATTGAAAAGGAGAGCAAACTAGCACAATTTTACTTTTTTTTTTTACTTTAACCTAGATGCTTCCATACCCCTATTTTGTTGCCAAAATATCAAATAATACCGTCTCATTTAGCTGAAAAATTCTCAAGGTCATCAACCATTCATAAAAATAATTTTTGTCAAACAATAATAAAAAGTACATCCGATGTTTACAGTGATAAGAACTATCCATACAACATATCACTGGTTAAGTTAAAAAGTATATATGATGTTTGCGATAATGAGAAACATCCGTACAATATATAATTGATAAAGTATTATTGATTTATTTAGTTCTTAAATCACACATAAGATTAGATTTTGGTTGCCTATTTAGGAACCAGCCAACAAAGAAAATTAATTTCACCAACTAGGTGACAATTCATGACTTGTTTCATGTTTGACCATCTCTTAACTAAGTTCTATAAGTACCTATTTGACTTTATGAAAAAGACAACCCAACACTAGAAATTCAGAAGAAAAACTATTTTTTTCTTGTTTATCTTTGTTCTTGTTGTTTGAGCCATGACTAGAAAGAAGGTGAAGCTAGGCTACATAGTAAATGATTCAACAAGAAGAGCAGCATTCAGAAAAAGGAAGAAAGGCTTAATGAAAAAGGTAAGTGAACTAACTACACTCTGTGGAATTGACGCATGTGTTGTTATTTTCAGCCCCTATGAATCTCAATCTGATGTTTGGCCATCTCCACCGGAGGCTCAAAGGATAATTTCATTGTTCAAAAGAATGCCAGAGGTTGAACAAAGTAAGAAGATGGTGAATCAAGAGACTTTTATTAAGCAAAGAATTACAAAAGCAACTGAGCAATTGAAAAAACAGAATATTTATAATAGAGAGAAGGAGACGACTAGGATTATGTTTCATATTCTTACTGGAAAAATGAATCTCAATGATATGTCTATGATGGAACTGATTGATCTTGGGTGGGTGGTTGATCAATATTTAAGTGATGTCGTGAGAAGAATTGAGTCAATTAAAAAAATAGCTCAACAAAATCAAGACCAAGTGGAAACGACTGTTGTCGCAGGTACGAGGAAAGGAATGGTGGAGAGCAATCTAGAGGACAATAACTGAAAAGTTGAACAGAGACAAGGAGAAGTTTACCCAAACATGGAAGCTATGAATAAGCAGCCATGGTTTATGGAGATGATCAATCAAAATGATCATGGTTTTGGTTTGGAGGAGATGTTTTTGCCTTATGTTGACCGCAATCATAATGATTCTCTTTTGCCCAATAACTTTTCACCTTGAAAAGAATTTGCCTTGAGAGTTGTGGTAACGTCAGTCGTGTATGAGTCACATGTGCGGCCACAACCTTCCATCGTGTTGGGATCCATTGTTGGGCCCTCATCAATGGATGGTGGAGACTACACTTGCAGACATGCACAACTGATGTTGGTGCCCTATTGACTTTAAATTGATATTATTTTATTTTTATTTATTTTAATACTTTATGTTCACAGGGTTTTAGGTTAAAACATGTCATGTAGCATCATAGTGCGTTCATCATAACTTTAAGTTAATAGTCCTTTGTGTTTCTACATCACTCCTCATGAATGGAGAAGTAACAAAGAAAGAGATTTGTCATTATGACAGGAGAATTTATAGTATCATACCATATGGATTAATAAGTTACAGTGGTGTTGCTCATGATGTTATTACATGTAAACTACATATTTTATTTTCTTCTTTTAATTGTTAGTTGAAATCAAAATCACAGTTCAGTTTTGTTTCATACATTTTAGAGCTATTTTGTTTTTTTTTTCTGTTTCAATATAGTAGGTCTTATTTTCACGCTTTGTTAGACTATAATTTAACATAAATTTTTTGTTAAACTTTAGTTTAATATTCTAACTGACGATTAATACCTGTTAGATCACTAACTAACAATATATTTTAGCTTGACCAGCACACACTAAGTTTAGTAAAAATAAATAAATTACAAAGGGCAACTTGATCCTTTTACTATGAAAAATGTCAAAATTTACTAACAATAAGACAATAGTCCAAATTTTTCCTCAAAAATTTATCCATAAAACCTCTCTTAATTAGGCCATACATGTATTGCCATTGCTTGTGCTTCTGCTGTTTTTTCGTTTGTAATGTTTTGACGATCAGGGCCCTCATTTGTAGCACTTGAATTCAATACAACTCATTCTCTTTTTTCTTCTTTTTTAATTTTAAGATACAAACCTCAACATTTCTTTTTATTTTATTCTTTTTACTACTTTCCTTTCCATGTAAGAGGATTAGATCCTCTATAGTTTGTGGAATAAAAGATGATCATATTTTACCTTGAAGTTTGTGTTGAGCGGATCTTAATAATCCATGTAAGCCTGGATAAATATGATTTTGAGAATAAATCCCCTCTCACTTTTCGCATTCATCATCATATTTCCTGTTTTCTTCTGCCCTGACCCGTGTTCATACATATCAGTAATAATTTAGCATTTTTCCACCAAAATTTTAGGATTACAGATAAGAAATCACTTTTGAAATCATTTTTCTTCACCATTCCGCTTCTTTTAAAATTAAGGTTGAACTATATATTTGGTCCACAAACTTTATTTTTCATTTTGTTCCCCACGAGTTTTATGTTATGTTACTTAATCCTTGAACTTTCAATATATTTTTTGTTTGGTCCCTGCATACTATTGTTTTATTGTCGATTAGTCATTAATCTTAGGACATGTTTACCAAATGGTAAAGTGAGAAACAATGGTAAAGGTAAAAGGTAAATGAAGGAAAATGAGAATTAAGGAAAGAAAACAATTTTTTCTTTATATATGTTTACTCGGAAATATAAATGAGATGACATTTTTATGTGATTATTGACCATCACCAATCGTAATTAAACTTGTATAATTACATGTATAACCTTAGATGATTTATGATTTGTTTTAATTTTTCTTTTAACCTATTTACATTATTAACAACCTATTTTTTAACTTTTAACTTAATTTAATTATTTAATGTAAATTCTATAATTTAACATTTTGACTAACGAAAAATTTTATTTTGTAGTTTATATTTTAAATAAATAAATAGAAATATATTAAATTGTACCATTATAAAAACATGTTTGGTACTTGGAGTTCTATAACAGAGTCCCTCCCTAAAAAACAATGTGGTCATACTGCAGTTAATTGATAAATAAAACTACGTGCTATAAAAATACTCCATTTATTAGACTAAAAATACTCCGCTCAGAAATAAAAATAGAATATTCAAAAATCAGAGACCAAATGAAATATCTGAAAATCGTTAAACGAATCAAAGTTCATTAGCTTCAAACTAAAAAACCAATCGAATACTCCCAGTGAAATCAAAATCGAATTTTTTTTCCAAAATATGAGATTTGAACTAGATCTGAAAATGAGTGAGAATATGAGAATGTGAGAAGGGAAGAAGTTGGAAATGGCAGAGAAGGAGAAGGGACAAAGCAATAGATATTCTAGAAAAGGAGAATGAGACAAGTAATAGTTTGGTGAGACCCACTAAAAAATTGGCATAGGTAAAGGAGTATTAGCACTCTATGAGTAGGTAATGAGTCTGTTGTGAGTAACGTGTACAGTCACAACCTTGCATTGCATTACATTTTGGAGAGCCCTCGAGCAAATTTTTGCTTCTCAATCCAAGGCTAGAACCACTACAATAAAAAGGTTCTTTTTATAGCACATGATGACCACGTCTTGTGTCAAAATGTAATGAAAAATCATTCTGATTCATGGTCCACAGGCGCGACGACAAATTTTCCAAAACCCCCTAAAATTAAACTCTCTACTCACAGCTCTATCTCTCTTCAATCTCTCTCATAGCTCTCTCTTCAACCTCTGCGAAAGTGCAAAGCCTAGGGATCTGACCTAGTGAATCTCATTTTTGTATTCTCTCTCTCTCTCTCGTGAAGCTCTCTCTGTAACTTATTGTAGTTCTCTCTCTAGCTTTGTCAAAGCCTTAACTCTTGCAGCTCTCTCTCATAGATTTCCCTCGCATCTCTCTATCCCATTGGTTTGATAGCTCTAGCTCGCACTTAGATCTCTCTCTCAGCTCTGTGTCATAGCTTTATTTCTCAACTCTCTCCCACTTCGATTTTGCATCTCAGAATTAGGGGAGATGGTTTTTTCTTACGAGGTGGGTTTTAATCTTAAATTCATGTTTGATTTTTGTGAGTTCTGTCTGGTTTTTATGTTTTTTCTGAGGTTTGTCTGATTTTTATGTTTTTGTGATTTGTCTATTTTTATGTTATTCAAAAGGATTTTCAAATGCTTTAGAGGTGATCTGGAGGTGCTTTTAAACCCTCAAGGTTAGTTGCTTTGAAGGTGCTACAAACATGTACTTAGGGTTTTACTATTAATTATCAAACCTTCTTTGCATGATTGGTTGTTGTAGATATGAAGAATTGGAGGGTATGAGTGAGGAACTGGCAAGGGCAGATTGTGGTGAATTTACAAGAGTTTTAAGTCAAAGATGGCAAACAATTACCTAGAAACAAAGGTACTTATTATTGAGTTGTTTTGTTTCCTTACTTTGAAAACATTAACTTGTCATGGATTTTGAAGTTGTGAGCATACACTCCCTTTAAAATTGATAGGGTTTAGCAGATAATGATCATTTCTAACAGCTTATGTATTGTGGAATTGAATTTCCATTAAATTATTTATTCGTATTAATTGTTGTCAGACTTCGTCTTCTTTTCTTCTCATTTTCTCTTTGCATTTTCTGCTTTTTTCTTGTTGATTGTTCTGTTTGAATATGGTTAGTTGATTGAAAATCTTAATGTGTATAAGTTGGGCAACATGAAGCATATGGCGTAAATTATTACCTTACCACATATTTTATAGAAGTCATGTACTGAAGAAGAGCTAATATTACCTACCGATAATAGAGAAGTATGCTTATTACCTTACCACATGGTATATCTACTTGATCAAGCTTTTAGAGTTTTAAGAGAAGAGAATACTTAGAAATCAAAAGTGAGATGAGATAATGCATTGAGCTATTCGAGGCAATTCTTGCCTTTTCAACTTCTTACAATGTCTTTCTGAATTTGGTAATCCTTTTTGCTTCTCCCATATGTATCTGAGAATTTAAATCAAGAGTTAGCATGAGATATGTCATTTTTGTTTCTATACATAAGCATTTAAGTCAAGGGGTTTCTCCTTGTATGCCTCAAATTTAATGTATGTGTGTTTATATTTAAAAAACTTTAAGTGCTAGAAATATTTCTAGTTTTTAGTATATCTTTTAAGAATAGCCTCTCTTTTTCTAATTGTTTCGCTCTCTGGCTCTACTTCTGACTAAAAAAGGAGATACTATGTTACTTTTCATTTCATTTATTACTTGAAGTTCTTGATCTAGTCTACTAGAAAGCTGAAACTTGGTTGTTTCCCCGAATATAGTTGTTTCATCAGCAGTATAATGCTATGGTAAAATTTCTCTCCCCTCTCTCTCTCGCTATATATATATATATATATATCTTCCTCTCCCACATTATTTAAGTTGAAATAACTCTTCTCAATATTTCCATGTCATATTGGAGTCTTTTAATTATAGAATTGAGAGAAAGTTATGTTTAGTTGTTTTTAAATATATGACACAAAGTGCTTGGTAATAACTCCCCTTAAGTATTGATCTTCAAAGGAAATGCAAAGTCTTTTTTAATCAAATAATAAAATTTTCTTGTTTTTAAGACTGAGTAGATCAATACTTGCAACTCATTCTACTGCGACTAGTTCACACACCTAATTCTCCAAACAAACCCAAAATTTAGACTGAGAATTAGTCGGCACTACAACAAACATGTGCTTCTATAGCACACTAATAAGGAGCTCAAATATTATCTTGGATTGCTTATGCCCATCACACATTGGAATCAATAAATATTCTTTACTATCGAGCTTTAAATTTGTGGCTGTTTATGGTGGATTTACTTCTTTATTTACTTCTAGAACTAGTTTTTAACCTATTCATCCAAGGACCTACGTATATACTTTAGGTTGACATTTGGTTTCTTTTCCCTTTTCATTCTCTCTTCAATTTCCTAGTAGGTATCACCTATACAAAAAGAGAAAAATGTGTGGACATTGATCTTAATAACCCACGAACATGCAGACCAGATGCTTCTCTAGTGCCTTTAAGAGAAAGACAGGACACAAGAAGTGAGTTCTATTGATCTACTCAGTCTTGGATTTAGTTTTTCATAATTGCATCTGCATGCAATAGCAAATTACTGTTTATCGTCATTTTTGTATTTTCTCATAAAGTTCATCCTTTTTTATTCCATTAATATATGCTTTGTTATCAAATACTTGAAACTTGTGCTGAATATGTAAAAATCAGATGGGAGAGTAATAAGCATCTGATAAAGCACAAACTTCTGAATATGTATTCTACAAGAAATTAAAGAAAGATGCCAGTTCCAGATTTGATCCTCATGCTGCAAATGAAAAGGAACACCCATAAAAAGGTTCAAATCGAGTGAATGTCTCAGCGGTAAAACCTAAAGTTCATTCTTTTATCAGTAAAAGAATATATATATATATATATATATATATATATATATATATACACACACACACACACACACACAAAGAAAACCCCTTTGGTTCATACTATTTGGTTTATATTCATCCTATAAAATGAAATTTTCTAATGGTTATCTAAAGCAGTCGAAGTTTTTAGTAGTGGATTGTAATGCTTATAGATATGCTTATGTTTGTATCCTAGTTTTGATTTTCAATAACATGGATTGTAGTTTGATTGTTGGATTCATTGCTAGTTGAATTCGACATGGAAATGAAGGAAGAAATGCAGGTTGTGGCTTTGATACCAAGTTTTTTATGTGTATTGAGTAAAAAATGCTTAACCTAATTACATGAAGAAGAAAGGTATATACACAAAGGTAAAGAACCTAACCGTTGGCAAATGATTGGTTGAGAATGTTCAACCAATCAATTTTCATTGATTATCAAAAAGGTAAAATCTCCGTTGGCCAATGAATGAGCGAGGAGTGCAAAAAATGGTTAGGATCTTTGATGTAATTCTGACAAATAGAAGGAAGCCTAGCTGGAGGTTGAGGTGTTGTTGAAGTGCCAGCTTGCATGAAAAAGTTAAAAAACCATACATAATTATGTGGGTGAGTTTTCATGAACGTTGGAGCTTGCATAGGAGAAAGATTGTGATTGTGAACAAGAATTCTGCTCTTTGGTACTGGTCTGGATGCTTTCATTAGTAGCTTTAACACAAAAAACAAAACAAAAAATGTCTTTCTTACCTTGATATTTTTGTCGAGGTGATCCTAGTCGTCCATATTTATCAAGAAAACAAGGATTTTAGAAACCTATCTTTTTTTCTTCTTTTTCTTCTACCTCGACCTATGTTCATACATATCCTTAGTGATTTAGCATTAATCCATGAAAATTTTAGGATTACAATTAAGAATTTTTTTAAATCCTTTTTTTCTCCATTCTTTTTCTTTCAAAATTCAAGTTAAACTATATTTTTGGTCCCCGAACGTTATTTTTCATTTTGTTCCACGAGATTCATGTTCCGCTACTTTGTCCTTAAACTTTCAGTGTGTTTTTAGTTTGGTCCTTGCACTCTATTTCTTTAATTAACGATAAGTCATTAAACTTTATTTTTCTTTTGGATTTTGACTTTATCGTCAATTCTGTGAGTGAAACATGCTGGTAGTTAATTTCATATGTCAAATCACCATTATCTCCCACTTGCACACTCAAAGAATTGATTATAGGAACCAAATTGATTGAGTAGAAAATCAAACTATAAGGACTAAACCAAACAAAAAATAAAGTTTGTGGAGAAAAATTAACCTAACCGTTGGCAAATGATTGGTTGAGAATGTTCAACCAATCAATTTTCATTGATTATCATTAAAATCTTCGTTGGCCAATGAATGACGAGGAGTGCAAAAAATCGTTAGGGTCTTAAATGCAATTCTGACAAAATAGAAGGAAGCCTAGCTGGAGGTTGAGGTGTTGTTGAAGTGCCAGCTTGCATGAAAAAGTTAAAAAACCATACATAATTATGTGGGTGAGTTTTCATGAACGTTGGAGCTTGCATAGGAGAAAGATTGTGATTGTGAACAAGAATTCTGCTCTTTGGTACTGGTCTGGATGCTTTCATTAGTAGCTTTAACACAAAAAACAAAACAAAAAATGTCTTTCTTACCTTGATATTTTTGTCGAGGTGATCCTAGTCGTCCATATTTATCAAGAAAACAAGGATTTTAGAAACCTATCTTTTTTTCTTCTTTTTCTTCTACCTCGACCTATGTTCATACATATCCTTAGTGATTTAGCATTAATCCATGAAAATTTTAGGATTACAATTAAGAATTTTTTTAAATCCTTTTTTTCTCCATTCTTTTTCTTTCAAAATTCAAGTTAAACTATATTTTTGGTCCCCGAACGTTATTTTTCATTTTGTTCCACGAGATTCATGTTCCGCTACTTTGTCCTTAAACTTTCAGTGTGTTTTTAGTTTGGTCCTTGCACTCTATTTCTTTAATTAACGATAAGTCATTAAACTTTATTTTTCTTTTGGATTTTGACTTTATCGTCAATTCTGTGAGTGAAACATGCTGGTAGTTAATTTCATATGTCAAATCACCATTATCTCCCACTTGCACACTCAAAGAATTGATTATAGGAACCAAATTGATTGAGTAGAAAATCAAACTATAAGGACTAAACCAAACAAAAAATAAAGTTTGTGGAGAAAAATTAAAAAATATTTAAATTTTAGATATTAAAATGATAAAAAGGGAGGTTCATGGACCAAAATAAAAGATAGGTAAAGTCCATGCATCAAAAGACCTAGTTTAGCCTAAATTTAACTGAGTTCTCTTTCATTAATCAAAAGAAAGTCTACACGTGAATGAATAAAAGTTTGATTTAATTACACAAAGATACTAAAATGTTAAGTAAAATAGTTCTTGTTCTATGTTGTTATGAGAATCTATCAGAGTTACTTTTATTCTTTAAAATAATTATTTTTCGGAACAAATGATCTTATACAGTTATACTAACTCTAATTCTCTCTTTTTTCCTTCACAGAGACAGTGTTAAAAATATAAACACATACATATTTTAAAAATCATTTTGTAACAAAGGAACTATAATTAAAATAGAGGAGCTAAGTTATTGCCTTGACCATAACAATGAATTTTGTACATCCAAAACACATCTATAACCATTAATATTTTCATTTTTTTGTTAATTGACAGATATTTTTTACCTTGAATTCACAAAATTCCAGATGCAATTCGAATTAATAAATGAGAAAATGTGATTGATAGATTATCCAGAACAGAAAAAAATGATTTTATCCATTGAATAGTTTTTAGACGAAATGTAACCTTTTTATAGCGAAAATGTTAAACTACCCATTGTTGGGCTATTATATAACACAATTTTTTTGTTAAACTCTAGTATAATATTCTTATTTTAAAATTAATATTTATTAGAACACAAACTAACAATGTATTTTAACTTGACCATAGTCTAAACACACCAAGTTTAGTAAAAATAAATAAATTACAAAGAACAACTTAATCTTTTTACCATAAAAATGTCAAATTTTACTAAAAGTAAGACAATAGTCCAATTTTTTTCTCGAAGATTTATCCGTAAAACCTCTCTTATTTAAACCAGACATGTATTTGCCATTACTTGTGCTTCTGCTGTTTTTTTTAATGTTTTGACAATCACACCCCTCATTTTTAGCCTCTCGGCCTGATATTGATTTTTCAGTCAAAGCTGACTTTAGAGAAACTGTAGCACTTGAATTCAACACAACCCCATTCTCTTTTTTCTTCTTTTATGTTTTCTTCTGTTTTTTAATTTTCGGATACAACCCTCAACATTTCATTTAATTTTACTTTTCCTCAACATTTCTTTTTATCTTTGTTCTTTTTACTACTTTCCCTTCTATACAAAACGAATTAGATCCTCTATGGTTGGTCGAACAATAGATGATCATGTTTAATTTTGGTCATCCATTACGAAAATCGACAGTTCAGATTTGTCTTAAAAAATAACTATATATATATATATATTTCACCTCCGCATTTGTGCTGAGGTGATCCTAACCGTACATGTAAATATGGACAAATATTTTTGGGAATAGATCCCCTCTCACTTTTCACATTTTTCATCACTTTTCCTGTTTTCTTCTGCCTCTGCCTCGATGTGTTCATACATATAATTAATAATTTAACATTAATCCACCAAAATTTTAGGATTACAAATAAGAAATTACTTTTGAAATCTTTTTTCTTCACCATTCCTCTTCTTTTAAATTTAAGGTTGAACTATATGTTTGGTCCATGAACTTTATTTTTCATTTTGTTCCCCACGAGTTTTATATTATGTTACTTAATCCTTGAACTTTCAATATATTTTTAGTTTTATCCTTGCATACTATTCTTTTATTGTCCATTAATCATTAAACTTAGGACATGTTTACCAAATGCTAAAGGGAAATAAAGAGAGAAATGGTAAAGGGAGAGGTAGATGAAAGAAAAGGAGAATGAATAAAAGAAAATAATATTTTCCTTATATGTTTACTAACGGTTAGTAATCAGAAACAAAAATGATATGACACTTTTATGTATTTACTGACTATCATCAATCGTAATTAAACGTGTATAATTACATGTTTAATCTTAGATGGTTTATGATTTATTTTAATATTTCATTTAACCTATTTACATTATTAATAACTTATTTTTAACTTTTAATTTAATTTAATCATTTAAAGTAAATTCTATAATTTAATATTTTGACTTATGAAAAAAAAATTATTTTTGTAGATTATATTTTAAATAAATAGAAATATTACATTGCACCATTATAAAAAATATGTTTGGTACTTAGAGTTCTATAGCCGAGTCCCTCCCTAAAAATCAATGTGTGCATACTCCAGTTCACTGATAAATAAAACTACATACTATAAAAATGCTCCATTTATTAGACTAAAAATACTCCACTCAGAAATAAAAACACAATATTTGAAAATCAGAGACCAAATGGAATATCTGAAATCGTTAAGCGAATCAAAGTTCATTAGCTTCAAACTAAAAAATCAATTGAATACTCCGAGTGAAATCAAAATCAAAGTTTTTCCTAAACATGAAATCTGAACCAGATCTGAAAATGGCTAAGAATGAGAGAAGGGGAGAAGTTGAAAATGGCGGAGAAGGAGAAGGGACAAAGCCATACGTATTCTAAAAAATGAAAATGAGACCAGTAATAGTTTGGTGAGACCCACTCAAAAATTACCCTATGAGTAGGTAATGTGTTAGTTGAAAAATCAGTAATAGCTTCCCGATCTTGTGTGAGACCCACAATTTCATTATTTTTTATTAATTTTAGTAAGTACATGCAGTGAAAAAAAATTAAACAATACATTTCCCTTTACTAATTGATAAGCATGCCTTAAATTTTCTTTTCAAAGTGAGTGGACCATAATATTCATTTGATTACATATGTCAAATCACCTTCTCACATATTTTTTCATGGAGATAGTGTTACAAATATAAACCCACAAATATTTTTATAAATCTGAAATTAAATTATTAGCTTGACCATATCAATAAATTGTGTACCACCATAGCACATAGACCCATCCACATTTTCTGTTTTTAGTCATTTGACAGACATTTTTTTACCTTGAATTCTACAAACTCCAAATGGAATTCCAACTTCCATCTATCCTAAGACTTGGAGTCTCATTTAAGACATTAAAAGAGATTTTATCCAATAGGAGAAGATACAGTTTCTATGTTTTGCTTCGTTGTTTGTTCATACATAATTAAATTATATTAAGTTATTTTATATAGATTAAATTATATTAACAATGTGTTCTTTTGTTTGAACTTCTTAATCCAAAAAGGTCAAATCTTTATGGTGACAAAGAAACTTGACCTACTTGACCATTTACCAAATGAGTCTCGGTTCACGTGTTTTGATGAGAGATTTAATTAGACTTCTCTCTATTTTACACCGATTATTGGGAACTTACAAACATCGATAATAACAAAAGGATAATAATTAATAATCAAAATGAAACGTGTACCTTATCATAATCTCCATTTTATCTTTCGTTCTCGTTGACAACTTCTCATCATTTCTCTGCCACTTTGTCTTCACATTTTCAGTTAAAGATTTTCATTGTCACATGCCTTGATTATATGTTCTACTTTCCAGCTGTTACTCTATAATTCGTCAGTACAGACAACGGTTCCATCTTGTCGGTCACGTCTCCCCGATTATTGGGAACCTGTAAACATCGATAATAACAAAAGGATAATAATTAATAAGCAAAATGAAACGTGTACCTTATCATAATCGTCATTTTATCTTTCGCTCTCGCTGACAACTTCTCATCATTTCTCTGCCACTTCGTCTTCTCATTTTCAGTTAAAGATTTTCATTGTCGCATGCCTTGATTATTTTATCTACTTTCCACTGTTACTCTATAATTCGTCAGTACAGGCGACAGTTCCATCTTGTCGGTCACGTCTCCCAGTAAAACGTCCTTCCCAATTTCTATTTTCAAAAATTTATAAGGTTTTTTTCAATTCCCTTTCAAAGATTTATATGTCTTTCATCTTCTTCGTTTCTGCAAATTTTTTCTACATACTTCTTATTTTAAATCACTTTAGATATGAAAGGTCGTAGTACAAAGTTTAAACCTCACGTTCCCTTAGTAGGACCCAAGCCAAACTCGGCCATTTCATTGCCTCTCATAGAGATGTCTTTCCCTAGATGTTATTTGTGGCTTAGGAGAGAGTGGTCATCCCGGTCTAGAATGTAGGGCGCCTTACTAAATTACCCCCAACCCAATGTATATAGCATTAGGTTTTAAGCTCTTTTTCTCCCCCTTTATGTAAGAATTCTTCCACGCTATCAGGTTGGCTCCTTCTCAGTTCACCCCTAGTTCTTATAGAACTCTTTTAGGTTTTTGAAGCCGTAAATAGAAGATATGGCTTAGATTTAGGTGCCAAGAGCTCAATGCTTGTTATATAGTCAAGTATCATAACATATCTTATTACCTTCTGCCTCGTCCCGGTCCAGACAAGAGGGAAATAATAACTGGGATCCCAAAAGGGGATAAAGGTTGGGAACGAGACGTCATCTTGATCAGAGGGAACTGGGGTGGTGATGGCCGCTAGATAATCCCTCGAAAATGGGGAGTTTTCAGTAAGTTGTCAGAACTTCGGTTCCCCATTTTTTGTTTTTCTTCTTTTGCTTTCCTTTCATTTCTTTTTCTTTCTTCTGATCTTGGCTTCTCCTTTTTGCAGATAACAAGAACAAAAACAAGCGATACTTATCCAGGGATTCCAAGGAAAGGACCATCGTTGCTTACAACATCCGAGGATGCGACTAGGATAATATCTTCAAACCTCGAAGGGAAGTTAACGTAACTTTTGGCCCAGACGCAGTTCCAGTCGCTTCTTCTTCTGCTCAACCATCCTTTCTTGAGCTCCCAAGAGGTATCCTTATCCCCGATACTGATTTCATTCCTGTAGTTTCTATTTCTAGCACTTCTATTTCTTTCGAGTCTGAGATGGACGCCTTCTTCAGCAACTTGCCATTAGTTTAGATATGTCAAGACACCTCTGTAGCACCATAGTCGGGGAGGTTTGCGAGGAAAGAAATGTCTTTCAAAGGCGTGACACCCCGACTTCTACTCGAGCAGTCCCTAGTCCCTCACTCATTTCTACTGATGTTCCCACTGCCTCGGCTGAGTCTTCTCCTATCATTCATCCTGCTCATGTGGATCAGGGAGAAAATTCTGAGGAATGTTGAGTTTCACCTCCTCCTCCCCCCTCGCAATCAGAGTAGAGGGAGTCTGTTCCCGTTCATTCCTCTAGCTTTCAAGGAGGAAATGAAGATCCTTCATTATGGAGAGGAATGTGTTTCGCTAGCGTTTCCCCGATCCCTTCCTCAGTAAGCTTTCTCAATAACCCCCGTTCAGCACACATAGTGCTCCACGGGGTCCAGTCTGATGCAGACATGATGAATTCATGTAACATGCCCGTCAGGAGTTGAGGGGAAGGAGAGCGAGACGATAGACATCTTTCAGGCCCTTTTTGATAAGGATAAAAAGATGTCATATTGTGCGGGTTACAAGGATGGGCAGGAAAACAATCATCCCAAAGTTCCTCTTCAATATGCTCTAGAATCTCAAGTTGAGGTGAACACCTCAACTGAAGATGCTTATATTCCTACTATTGAAGTTGTCGTAGCGGATTCCTCCATTCCAACTGATAAAAATTGGCCCCGTTTAGGAGTTTTAGTTTTCTTCTTATAATTTATATTTCTTGTACATGTATCTTTTTATTTCCAGATCATTTTTAATTTTCCCTTCATGAAATGAAATGATCGTTACTAAAAGTCTTCTCTCTTTTTTTAAGAGAAAAAGTTCTTTCTTTTGTCAATTTTCCCGAACATTTAAACTAAACTAGTAAAAAGTTCGCACTTAGTACTTGAGGAATTTATGTAGTAGCAATCTTAAAAAGGAAATCTGCTTACAATGCTTCTGTCTTCCATGTTATCCCCCTCATTTTTGGATTTCTTCATGGGAATGTATATCTCTCATTTTTTGGACTTCTTATTCCGCTTCTAATTCCTGTGAGTTTGCATACTTTGCCATATTTCGTTGCTTGCTTGATTTATATTGTTTCTTCATAATTTATTACTTTTTTTGCTTCATTAGTGGTTTTTTTGCTTCATTAATCAGAAGAGATATGTTGTGAAATTAAAGTCCTTGGACAAGTACCTGGTTTAGCTCCTTCCATATGAACGTTCTTGAGCAAATCAACAACATATCTCTTCTGATTAAGATAAAACCCAGATTGACACCTATGCACTTCAACCCTAAGAAAGTAGTGTATAGGTTCAAGGACTTTAAGAGAAAAGATCTGACTGAGAGCCTGAATAAGTTAATGAATCTTGATTTTATTGCTACCAGTGATTAAGATATCATCAACATAAATCAAAATAAAGATCGCATCATTTCCCTGATGGCAGTAGAACAGAGAGGTATTTTTAACAAAATGGGTTTAGGGCTTAGGGTTTGGGGGTTTAGGGTTTAGGGTTTAGAGGTTTAGGGTTATAGGATTTATGGTTTAAGGGTTTAGTATTTGAAATTTTATGGTTAAGTGTTTTGAGTTTTAGGGTTTCAGGTTATAGGGTTTGGGGTGTAGGGTTTTAGGGTATATGGTTTGAGGTTTGAGGGTTTAGGGTTTAGAGTTTTTATGGTTTAGGGTTTAGAGTTTTTATGCTTCATTAGTGGCTTTCCACAATTCAAAAGGGCTATCAGGGATGTACTCATTCTCTATCTCTACTAGGTTGCCGACCTTCTAATTTCTACATTTTAGAGAGAATGTGCAATCGCTCTCAAGGGCTTAGGTCTCTAGATTGCCGACCTTTAAATTTTAACATTTTCTCATACTCCTTTGTTTATTTTTCACATTTTAGAGATAATTTTTCCCGATCTCATGGGCTTAGGCTACTAGGTCGCCGGCGCCGACCTTTAATTTCCACATTTTAGAGAGAATGGTTTTTCCGCTCTCAATGGCTTAGGCTATTAGGCCGCCGACCTTTAATTTTCACATTTTCTCATACTCCTTTGTTTATTTTCTATTTTAGAGAGAAGAGGGAGAGAGTTGACACAAGTTTTTATGTGGAAACATTTTGCAGGAAAAAACCCCGGAAAATATTATTCACTATGACAATATTATAAGAATCTAAACAAAGTACTTTTTCAGATAGATGGTGTTTCATGGTTATGCCAATTCTGCTCCTACTTTGGTTGCCAGGTGATAATATTTGTATCGCCTATCACTTTAACGATATGGCCCTTCCCAGGTTGGCCCAAACTTTCCCTCCATATAGAAGACCCATTTGTAGATCTAAATCTCTTTCCTGAAACTTCAGTTTTCTGATTCTTCTCTGGAAGTAGGATTATATCTTTCAATTATAGCTAGCCATTTAGATGAGTGCCACTCTCTTCTTTCTTCTAACAAATCGATATTATCCTTCATAAGTTCTTCATTTTGCTGCTCAGTTAATTCTGATTTCATTGTGGGGCTTCCAATTTCCACGAGTATTATTGATTCCATTCCATAGGCTAGGGTGAATGGTGTCTCGTTCGTTGCTTCTCTGGGAGTTGTTCCGTCCATAACACTGCTAGTAATTCTTCAACCCACTTTCCATTGGCTAATTCCAGACGCTTCTTCATATTATCAGGTATAATTCACTTTGACCTGTCAACTTGACCATTTTCTTGTGGATAGTAGGGTGTAGAGAATCAGTTGATGATTTTCAAGTCTTCACAAAAGGCATTTACCATTCTTCATGTGAACTGAAGTTCGTTGTCAGAAACAAGAACCTGAGGAATCTCGATCTGGCATACTATGTTCTTCCACAGGAATTCCTTTGCTTCTTCCTCATGGATCCTAGTGAAGGCTTCAGCCTCAATGCACTTAGTGAAATAATCTGTTGCAACCAAGATGAAGCGTTTCTGAGCCGGCATCATGAAAAGTGGTCCAACGATGTCTAGATCCCACTTCATGGTATTGAGTTCACCAATGGCCATTTTGACTACGGGTGCAAAAGGTTGACACTTATCACATTTCTTTACATATTGTTTGGCATCTTGGTGCATTTTTTGCCAGTAGTACCCCTCGTTAAGCACTTTGTGAAATAAAGATCTGCCTCCAATATGATATCTGCATACCCTTTCATGAATTTTAACTAACACGTATTGGGCTTCTTTTTCCTGTACGCACTTCAGATATGGTACTGAAAAGGATCGCTTATATAATAATCCGTTAATTAAGCAATACATGGCACTCTGTTGCTGGATTTTCTTTGCACAAAAATTGTCATACGGTAATATTCCTTCTTTGAAATAGCATATGACAGTTTCTAAGCCAACTTGGTTCTTTTCCACTTCCACATCCGCTACGTCCTTCGTCATGATACTTAGCTTTTCGAGAAATTCAACCGGCACATTCCGCTTACGCGAGAATTGATGTGAAGATCTCAGGTTTGCCAATGCATCAGCGTTCCCATTTTCCATTCTCGAGATTTGATGGATTTCATAAATTTTCAACTGATTCAATAGCCCATTTGCTTGTTGTAAGTAACTGATTATCCTTTCATCCTTCCCTGTGAATTCTCTCGTAAGCTACTTCACAATTAGCATTGAATCACATTATTTTTTACTTCAGTTACCTCCAATTCTTGCAGCCGGGCGACTCCCACTATCAAAGCTTCATATTCTACTTCGTTGTTCGAGACACTAAACCCGAACGAGATGGAGTGCTCTAGTGTTTCTCGGAATGGGGTATGCAGCACCACTCCTGCTCCGGATCTTTTATTATTTGAGTCTCCATCAGTATACATTTCTCATGTTATGTTTTCTCCAGTGGCCTGCGATCCGTTGCCAGATTCCTTTCGTCACAGCGTGAACTTTTCCTTTAATTGACGTCATCAGTTCAGAATGAATTTCATATTGGCTTAGCATTATTGCCCACTTCTCCATTCTTCCGCTGACTTCGGGTGAGTGTAAGAGACTTCTGATTGGTGAATATGTCAGTACTTTTATGTTATGTGCTTGGAAATAGGGCCTTAGTTTCCTTGTTGCCATCACAATGGCCAGTATTAGCTTCTCCATCCTTTTGTAGCGGGTCTCAGCTGTCACTAAGCTTTTGATAACAAAATATACTATCTTTTGTCTCCTTTCCTCTTCTCTGATCAGAGCGGCACTAAAAGTTATTTGTTGATACGACTATGTACAAAAATAGTTGTTCTTCAGGTATTGGTTTTGATAACAACGTTGGAGTTGTCAAATATTCCTTGATTCTGTTGAGAGCCGCTTCGCATTCTTCGTCCCATCCGTGGAATTTTTCCTTAGCTTTGTGAAGAACGGCTTGCACTTGTCTGTTGATCTTGAAAGGACTCTGTTTAGCACTGTTAATCTCCTTGTTAAGCCTTGTATTTCTCTTTGGTTTCGAGGAGACTTCATTTCCATGATGGCTTTACCTGATATAGGTTTGACCTCAATTCCTCGTTGAGTGACCAAGTTACCAAATAATTTTCCCGCTGCCACTCATAATATGTATTTTTCTTGGTCTAATTCCATGGAGTTTTTTCTCAAGATTAAGAAAGTTTCATTGAGATTCTTAATGTGGTCTTCGCGTTTACGACTCTTCACTAGCATACCATCCACATAGACCTCCATGGTTTTCTCAATCTGTTCTTAGAAGATTTTTTTCACCAATCTCTGGTAAGTGCCACCTACATTTTTCAAACCAAAAGGCATTACTTTATCATAGAAAGTACCATGTTCAGTAAGGAAGGTGTTTTTTCCTGATCAGGTTGAACATTTTCACCTGGTTATGAAATATATATTTTCTTGTTCGGGTTGGAACATTTTCAACTGATTATATCAGGAGAAAGCGTCCGTGAAGCTTAGAAACTCATGTCCTGATGTGGTATCTACCATCTGGTCTATTTTTTGTAGAGGGTATTCATCTTTCGAGCAGGCTTTATTCAAATCTGTAAAGTCTATGCAGATTCTCCATTTCCCATTTTTCTTCTTCAGCTTGACGACAATGGCAAGCCACCCTGGGTAATCTACCTCCTTGATGAAGTCGATTTCAATAGCTTCTCTACTTCTTCTTTTATAGCCAGATTCTGCTCTGGTGTAAAACTCCTCTTTCATTATTTTACGGGCTTGACAATAGGGTCTGCATTCAGCTTATGACATATTATATTTTTAGGTATGCTTGGAATTTCCTGGGTCGTGGTTGCAAAAATGTCTTAATTCCTCCGTAGAAATTATGACAATCGTTCTTTTTTCAGTCACTCGAGGTGGGCCCCAATGTTGGTTATTTTTTGTGTCTTTTCATCTAAGTAAATGGGTTCAGTTTCTTCCCTCGCTTCATATCTCGGGCCCACATGCTCGTCCTTCTATGATTGTTATTGTTCCTCAACAATCGTCAACTCTTCCGTTTTCTTTTTTGTTATCTTATTTCTCATTGATTCTAGTGTAGTTACAACGTAGATACGGGCAGCAGCTGGATCACACTTGATGGTCTTGATCCTGGCCAGAGATGGGTATTTTAACACATGGTAGTAGGTTGACGACATAGCTTTCATCTTATTTAACCAAGTTCTCCCCAAGATGGCATTATAGAGGGATGATGTATCCAGCACCATAAACTCTGTGAGGTAATTGAACGGCTTCGCACTAACCGGAAGGATAATATCCTATCTGAGTAGCTCACGGCCCCGTTGAAGCCTTTCAGTGGTTGTGAGGGGCCTTGCAGCTGTCGATCTCCCATAGACATCTTTTTTAGAGTTGAATGATGGAGAATATAAGTGGGAGATTCCCGTTGTCGTTTGAGGAACTTCAATTAGTACCCTTCTCAGCAAGCAGTTCCCGACCTATATCGAGATGACTAGCGCATTGTTGTGGCGTCCATCATGCTCTAGATCTAAGTCGTCAAATATAAGTGGGGATTCCTGTTGTCATTTGAGGAACTTCCCTATTCCCATTTTTCTTCCAGCGTTGGTTTCTTACAGTACACTTTCCTTTCTTTCTAGATAGTTCCTTCATGTTCAGTCAACGTGATAATGGTGTCAACTATCTAGAGTTGTTGTTTCTCGTTATCTTGCTTATCTCCGTCATGGACTTCCTTTTCACTTTCCCATTTTGACTCTTTTCTCTTCAAAAACTGATTGAGGTATCTATTGGAAAACGCGACGCACGCACGACGGAGGCGTGATGGCTTTTAAAAATATATTAAAAATGAATTGGATGTATTTTGATAAAACGAAAACAAGGGCAATGCAACGGTTTCTAAAATAAAAAATTTTATTGAAAAACTATTTTCAATCAGGATCCATTATATATCTATAGATAAAATCTGAGAGATACATGGATAAGAATTATCTACCTCTTGTAGTCTATATTATGCAATCTCGTAAACCAACGATCATGCGATCCCACGAACAACGGACTTCGAGATCCACACCAAGATCTTACAAGTCAATCCTCAAACGCACTACGACATGTGTGGGCACGTAGAATAATAAAAAATATTTTTTCTATCTCTAGATGTAGTCAACACATGAGATCTAGAGATTTACTAAGAATGATTAATTTAGTGAGATAATCATATGAGAGAATACGATGATTATTTTTTCAGAGTAAAATAATTAACTTTTATCATAGAGAAAGATTAGTATGATAGCAACTGTGTTCTTCACTTCTCTATCAACACTGAGATCAATAGAATAATATCTATATATTTTTTAATGATAAACTCAAAATAATATTTAATTTCAAAATTATCATTGCAGAGAGACCCGCTATAATTTGTGAGTTATCACAGTGCCTTACGGCACTGTGTGCCATGGCACTACTACAATGTTGTGTGGCACTACAGTAGCTCATATCAATCTATGATTTTCAATCAGTGATTGACACTTGACAATTATTATGAATTAAATATATATTTTAATCAAATAAATATTTAGATATCAGTTAATTCAAAATTAACATATCTAATTATCTCTATCAACTAACTTATATGTTAGTTCACAAATAACAAATTTAGTTGATTCAAATTATTATCTAATAATAATTTATAATTATCTAATTTCATAAATTAGATATTCTGTCTCACTTATCGATAATTAAAAAATTATTTGATATAATTATATATATGTAATTTCCAAATTTATATATAAATAATTGAATTAATTATTTTTGCAAGTCAGACATTTTCTCATGTCATGAAATATTCATACACTAGACTGCGTAGTATAAAGATGACTTGGGGATCATGGACTTATAATCTTAAGCTCCAATAAACTATATTATTAATTAAATAATCTTATCATTAATTCCATTATTACTTCACTATAAATATGAAATTGCACTCTTAGAGATTATAGAATGTATTTATAGAGTATTCTCGTGTAGTCCATTGATATAATCATTTCACATATGTCCTCTAATTATTGGTTCATAAATTCGAGCTGGTCAAAATTATAATTTTACCCTTCTAATTACCTATTGATTTTTAAGTACCATTAATTCACTAGTGATTGGATAATTTATAATCGTATTATAAATTTGAACTTAATAACCATTCAATTCCAGAATTAATACTTAAAGGAAATAATATACTATCCGTTAGAAAAGTTTGGATTCTAAATCTTGTAAGATCATGTTCCCAGTTATCCATATTATTGAATCTCCAAAACAAAAGTCACTAACATGTTTTATAAATAAATCTTAACGAGTGAATAAAAAGATCAAGTAGACATGTATTAGAGTTCATGACTACTCAGGATTCAACTCTATCTACATATGATCATTAGATTGATGTGCATTAAATCTTGATGATAAACGGTACGCTAATAAAGATATTAATTCACATTGGTAATGTCATATATTATCTTATAATATAAAGTACATTCACTAAGATATTTATCCATATCAATGATCTGGATCTAGATCACATGTATTCATAATGCTTAGTGAACCGGCTTCTCAACGCAGTCCTTCAGCTGATAACAATCCTTCGTGTAATACTCATTGTTCATGTGTTATGAACAGTACTTATCCTCGTCCTTATAATGTGGTTCCTTTGTGAGCGGGGATGGCCTCTTCAACCAAGGCTTGTCTTTTATCATGTCAAGAACTTGGTTTATTGGTATCGTCAATGGCTTATACGTGTTATCTCTAGGATGGATGTCATCAGTGTATCTTATCCAACGTCAGTCTTATCTCATTTATTGTCACCTTGTTCATTGTTCTTCTCTGCTCTCTGACTCATATTCTGTATGTTCTAGGATTTGTTCTTCTTTTTTGGACTCTTCACTCCTCCATTCTATCAGCTTAAATAAACTTTTCTTTTCCTCTTCCAGTGTGATGTAATTTTGTCACCGCTGAAAGGTTTCAGCCATGGTCAAAGGTTTGAACTTCGATAGATCCTCGAAGAGGGGGGAGTCTGGGTTCATCCCTCATCTAAGAGCTAGTCTGGCAACTCAATCCTCACAGTTTTCCACCTTGGTCATCTCTTCATTTAACCTATGGGTGTACTTGCGAAGGGTTTCTCCCTTTTTTGAAGAGATAGTCAGGAGATACTTTGAATCTTCCATTACCACACGATATGTAGAGTAGCATCCAAAAAGATACTAGACATGATAGTGAAGTTAGTAACCGAATGAGCGGGAAAGGAATGATACAATTTAAGAGCAGTTTCGTCCAGGCTAGTAGGGAATATTCAGCACATTAGCGCGTTTTTATGTTAATATAATGGAATAACTTGCTTAAAGCATCCAAGATGATATACTAGATCAGACTTCCCTTCATAAAACTTGAATTTAGGTGCCATAAACTTTTTCGGTATTGGCGCCGTCAAGATCTCCAGACTCAATGGGGTTCTTTTGAGTGACTCAAGATCGGCCTTTCCCGTACTCCCCAGATTTCTCGCTCCATTATCTTTCTTTCAAGCATTTCTTCTATTGTCGCTTCTGTTACGACTTTTGATGGAATGATTCTTTCACTGCCTTTTTCTCATGGAGTTAGGACTGGACTTCCACGTCTTCATTCTACATGTTCTTACAATTTTTTTTGTTCTCACGTACAGTTTCATGTCCTCCTCCTTCTAGACGATTTTCTCATTCCTCTGATTGGTATGTTGGCTAACTTTCGCACGTGTCTATGTTAATTTCGTTGCAGCGCATTGATCTGTTCTTGCATAGTTTATCACGCGTTGTACAGTGGTTCAACATTCCTTTGCTCCATCTCATCCATTCTGTTTAGGATAGTTTGAAGCATCTCAGCCGGGAGAGCTGGTCGGTTGACATGATCGTCCCCATTCCCAGTCATGTTGCCTTTGTTAATGGCAGTATTTGATCTGGTTCTAGGCATTATTTGGTTTTTTAAGAAGAGGTTCTCTCTGAGGTTTTTTACTCACTCTTAATGAAATTACCAAAATGTAAAGTATTTTTTCCTCACACTCTTAAAGCCAATACAAAAATATGAGAGAACAGAGTAACAACACTCCAAGAGAATGAAGTATTGGATGGTTTCTATTCACCTCCTTTAGCTTACATTTAACCTCTATTTATAGTCCAAGATCTAATCTCATATTCAAAAATGAAAATATCCTCTTATAAATGAAATGTTCACCGTATTCTAGAAAAATTTAATCACAATTTGAAGATTACAATCATATTTGGGTATTTACAGCCATAATTAGGAGATTGCAAGAATATTCTCCAAGATTTATGGAATTCAGCTCTAACTACTGAGCGGAGCTTCACCGTACGATCGCGTCCTTTATTTTTTAATTCAGCTTCTCACATTCTATCATGTAAGTAATCCTGGCATTCTCTCTCGATTGACACTATTTGTACACATGTCTTTGATCGCGGTTTTTTCCCTGTTCATATAGAAAGAAAGATGATATGAAAAATGTTACATATAGAAGCATATATAGGTGATGTAAACATAAAATAAATACAAGAATCCTCGTCGTACATATTTCTATTAAATTTGACATCAAGAACTTTTAATTCATGTATCAACCACACTTTATTAAGTTTTAGTAGATACATTATGAATCACACATATATAATAAAATTAGAAAATGGTTTACATATACATTCATAATAAAATTAGGATTAATATTTTATTTGGAATCATATATATATATGTTTTTCTTACTTAATATTTTATGATCAATAGTGCATATTATTACAATAACATGAATTTCTCATTCTACTTTTTTATATATCTCATTGCCATTGCCATATATAAGGATAAAGGAGGGAAATTTAATTCTTGAAAAGACAACCAATCAAAATAAATATCTGAGTGAAATATAAAGTGTGAACTGGAATTACACGCAATGATCTTTCACAATCAACAGTTTTGGATTTAGGACAGGAAAAACTTTAATTTTATTCAGATTAAGTTAATTTTGTCCCATGTAAAAGCAAACAACTCAACAACTCACCCTATTAAATTCTCTTCATCACATTACCATAATAATATTCATCCCATATCACAATATCCAAATATAAATCCTTTATTTCATTGCCATTGCAATATCCACCCATCAAGATTTTATAAAATTTAACACCTTATTTAATGTCCTTTATAAATTTTTCAGAGTAAATTTAGAATCAATAAATTATATAGATATAGTTTCAATAGACTAACTAATGTGAATTATTCATATGATATTATAAAATATGATAGTATCAATCATTAAAAATCATTTTTAAATGAACTTATTATAAATTGATCTATAAATTATAATCACGATTTTATAAAATGTGGCAGTATCATAATTTATGGTATAAAAATGTGTTTAGTTTGGTTAAGTTATTTTAGAAGTTAAAAAAAGTCATGTGTCACATGTAAAGGTAGAGAGTGAAAAGGAGAGCAAACTAGCACAATTTTTTTTTACCTAAACCTAGATGCTTCCATTCCCCTATTTTGTTGCCAAAATATCAAACAATACTGTCTCATTTAGCTGAAAAATTCTAAAGCCCATCAACCATCCATAAAAACGTCAGTTTTTTTCAGACAATAATAAAAAGTACATTTGATGTTTACGGAAATGAGAACTATGTATACAACATAACTAATCATAAAATTTAAAACACAATATCAAGTTAAAAAGTATATTTGATGTTTGCAATAATGAGTAATATTCATACAACATATCACTGGTCAACATACAAGTATTATTGATTTATTTAGTGCTTAAATCACACATAAGATTAGATTGCAGTTGCCTATGTAGGAGCCTATCGACAAAGAAAATTAATTTCACCAACTAGGAGACAATTCATGATTTTTTCATGTTTAACCATCTCTTAACTAAACTCTATAAATACCCATTTGGCTATGTGAAAAGGATAAGGATCCTTGAGGGTGAGTTTACCCTCCCCGAGACTAAGTGTCCAAGAACCCTTGAAGGTCACAGAAGGCATTCGAGTAAATCAACTAGTATTTTGGCTAAGTCTCAATAGAGAGAGGTTCCCGCTTGGAGGAGGACCTAAGGGAGGGAAATCTCCCACCTCAATTCAAATAGATCACCAGGGTCGAGGTAGAAATTTGTAAGATGTCATTACATTTAATACACCTAGACCAATCAGAGAAAGGGGAATGAGAAAATGCATGAAACCCACTATCAAAGGAATCAGTCAACCTACGCCTAGCAAGATGTCATCATAAGCATTTAATATGGTCGGTCCAATAAAGGTCGAGAAAGTACATTGTGGGGTATCAAACTGGCTGTCCTAACACCCGAGGTCATCTCCTGTTACCTCGTACTTTACCAAGCCAATCAAAGAAGCTTGAAGTTGGGGGTTGGTCCGAGGAGGTACCCCATTGGATGAGAGGTCTGCTACTGTACGGAGAACAACCCAGCCTTAAGGTCAGATTCCCACTATAAATACCCCAGTAAATGCACTTTAAGATGTACGCAATAACTTTCAACTACTTCTCTACTTTACTCTCTTTCATCCCTTTACTGATTTAAGCTTCGGAGGGGTAAAAAGAAGACCACCCCACTTTCTTCTCGGGTTTCATACTTTACTTTCTCCCATACAGGCAAGTGGAGTAGAAACATCGTTGGCCTAGTCTCACCCCTAAGATTTTACCATCAACAAGATTCATTATTGATAATTTGTCATTTAAAAAAAGAGTTTTTATTTAATAACAAAAGATGTTATATTTTAAATCAAAGCTATAATAAGTTTGACGTAGTTGACACTTTCCACATCTGCGTGGTTGTTAATTTGGTACATATTCATTAGATTATATAAATATAGCCTATACATTTTGAAATTGAACGTAATTCAACAATTCACAACCCTAAATTTATCTCAGTAAAGTCCTTTATTTATCACATACATGACTTCCATGTGAAGAAAACCAGCTACGAATATGGAGACAAGGCGTCGTCAGGCTATACACGACCTATCTTTAAAAAGCTAAGATAATTAAAAAATTGTAGTTAAAAATTTTGAAAATAAAAGCTAAGATTTTCTTTAATTAATGTTAATTTATGAGAAATTGTGTTGGATAGACCATAAAAATGACTTTTTGAATCATTAATAAATTTTTATACGAAATGTAGCATTTTAAAGAGAAAAATATTAAGTTGCCCCTTACTAGAGCACAAGTTTATTGTTAGATTATGATATACTATTCTGACTTTAAAATAAACATTTGTTAGATCGCAGTCTAACAACATATTTCTGCTAGATCATGATTCCACAAACCCTAAGTTCTGCAAAAAAAAAAATCAAATACAAATGACAACTTGATCTTTTTCTGAAGATTTACCCTCCAAAACTGCTTTAATGCTTTTGATATTTTGATACTAAGAGCTAGCCCTCATTTTCAACCTCGGGGGAATCCTGATTTATCAGTCACAACTGGCTTTGGAGAAACTTTAGCACTTGAATTCAACACATCTCGTCTTCCTGGTTTTGTGTTTTTTTCTTTGTTAATAAACCAATAGATGTTGGGAAAGACGTCATTTTTAAATACAATACTCAACATTTCTTTTACTTTTACTTTTCCTCTTTCTTTTTTTAACTACTTTCTCTTACGTATACTGGATTGTGATCCTCTCTTAATAATGGAATGGGAGAGGATGTTCAATATGAACTGTGTATTACAAAAATGAATGGTTCAGATGATCCTAACAAAAAGACAAAAAAAATATATTTTTACCTTGACATTTTTGCCGAGGTGATCCTAGCCGTTCATACTTACCATGAAGGCTAGGATTTTAGAAACCTATCTCTTTTTTTCTTCTTTTCCTTCTACCTCGACCTATGTTCATACATATCATTAGTAATTTAGCATTAATTCATTAATTTTTTAGGATTACAAATAAGAACTTTTTAAAAAATAATTATTCTCCATTCTTTTTTCTAAAATTGAGGTTAAACTATATTTTTGGTCAGACAACGTTATTTTTCGTTTTGTTCCACAAGCTTCATGTTCTGTCTACTTGGTCATTGAACTTACAGTGTGTGTTTTGTTTGGTCCTTGCACTCTATTTTTTTAATTAATGATTAGTCATTAAACTTTGATTTTTATCATCAATTCAGTGAGTGAAACATGATGTTAGTTAATTTTGAATGTCATATCACCATCATCTCCTACTTGCACACTTAAGAATTGATAAACTCTAGTCTAAATTGTCCCTTGTTCGAATATGGTCTAACACAAATCTTTTGCTAAACTCTAGTCTAATATTCTAACTTAAGATTAATACTTGTTATAGACAACAAACTAAGAATATATTTTAACTTGACCATAGTCTAGCACACACCAAATTTAATACAAAAAATTAAATTACAAAGAACAACTTAATATTTTTACTATAAAATGACAAATTTTACTAAAAGTAAGACAATTGTCCTTTTTTCTCGAAGATTTATCCGTAAAACCTCTCTTAATTAAACCATAGTTGTATTTGTCATTGCTTGTGCCTCTGCTGCTTTTTGTTTTTGATGTTTTGACAATCAGAGCCCTCATCTATAGCACTTGAATTCAACACAAGCCATTCTCTTATTTCTTCTTTTATGTTTTCTTCTTTTTTAATTTTCGATACAACCATCAACATTTCTTTTACTTTTACTTTTCCTTAACATTTATTTTTATCTTTCTTCTTTTTACTACTTTCCCTTCTATACAAAACCAATTAGATCCTCTATGGTTGGTACAACAACAGATGATCATGTTTAATTTGAGTCATCCATTACAGAGATAAACGATTCAAATTTGTCTTAATAAAATAAAAAAATAAAATAAAATAAAAATATATTTTACCTCGACGTTTGTGTTGAGGTAATTCTGACTGTCCATGTGAACAAATAAGATTTTGGGAAGAGATCCCCTCTCACTTTTCACATTTTTCATCATTTTTTCTGTTTTCTTCTGCCTCGACCCGTGTTCATACATATCATTAATAATTTTACATTAATCCACCAAAATTTTAGGATTACAAACAAGAAATCATTTTTGAATCATTTTTCTTCACCATTCATTTTCTTTTAAAATTAAGGTTGAACTATATTTTTGGTCCACCAACTTTATTTTTCATTTTGTTCCCCACGAGTTTTATGTTATGTTACTTGGTCCCCACATACTTTTCTTTTATTGTCGATTAGTCATTAAACTTATGACATGTTTCCTCTAAAGATAGAGGTAAATGAAGGAAATGAGAATAAAGGAAAGAAAGGGATATTTTCCTTATATATGTTTACTAATTGTTACTAATCTGTTAGTAATCGAAAACATAAAGAGATGACATTTTTATGTGTTTACTGACCATCATCAATCGTAATTAAACTTGTATAATTACCTATTTAACCATAGATTTATGATTTCTTTTAACCTATTTACATTATTAACAACTTAATTTTAACTTTTAATTTAATTTAATTATTTAAAGAAAATTCTATAATTTAACATTTTGGCTTACAAAAAAAAATTATTTTTATACATTATATTTTAAATAAATAAATAGAAATATTACATTGTACCATTATGAAAAAATTGTTTGGTACTTGGTCCTTCCCTAAAAATCAATGTGGTCATACTCTAGTTAGTTGATAACTAAAACTATGTTCTATAAAATACTCCATTTATTAGACTAAAAATACTCCGCTCAAAAATAAAAATACAATATTTGAAAAGCAAATACACAATGGAAAATCTGGAATTCGTTAAATGAATCAAAGTTGATTAGCTTCAAATAAAAAATCAATCGAATACTCCCAGTGAAATTAAAATCGAAGTTTTTGTTAAACATGAAATTTGAACTGGTGGAGAGGGGGAAGGGACAAAGCAATAGGTATTCTTGGAAAGGAGAATGAGACAAAAAATACTTTGATGAGACCCACTAAAAATTGGCATAGGTAAAGGAGTATTAGCACCCTATGAGTAGGTAATTGGTTAGTTGAAAAATCAGTATAGCTTCCCTGATCTTGTGTGAGACCCACAATTTCATTATTTTTGTTGATTTTAGTACGCACGTGTAATGAGAAAAATAAGTAAACAATGTATTTCCCTCTACTAATTTGATAAACATGTCCTTAAATTTTCTTTTCAATGTGAGTCAACCATAATCTTCAGTTAATTACGTATGTCCAATCACTTTCTCACATTTTTACAAATATTTTAATAAATCAGAAATTAAATTATTACATAACAATGATTGTGTACCACCATAACACATTTAGACCTATTCACATTTTCTATTTTTAGTTATCCTTGAATTCTACAAACTCCAAATGGAATTCCTACTTTCCATCTATCCTAAGACTTGGAGTCTCATTATTATAATTTAAGATATTAAAATAAGATTTTATCTAATAGGAGAAGATTTAGTTTTTAAATCAAACTTATAATAAATTTGAAGTAGTTTACAGTTTCTACGTTTTGCTCCGTTGTTAATTTGGTTCATATATGATTAAATTATATGAAAAATATTTTATGTAGATTGAATTATATTAATAATGTGTTCTTTTGTTTGAACTTCATATTTAAAAAAGTCAAATCTTTATGGAGCCGAAGAAATTTGACCGATGCTTTGAGCCGAAATGATCATACTTGACCATTTTACTTTCTTGATCTATGGTTCAGTCCCTAAATAATAAAATCATCTTTCCGTTGAAAGAGAAAAGCAGATACACAGAAAAATTAATGTAAAGTTTTTGCAAAACCATTATGGAAGTCAATATTTTTCTTTGAGCAAGTTGACCGAACNGATTATTATTTTATTTTGGAATCCTATAAATGTTTTTCTTAATCACTTAATATTTTATGATCAATAATGCTTATTATTATAATAACATGAATTTCTCACTCTACTTTTTTATATATGTCATTGCCATGGCCATATATAAGGACTAAGGAGGGAAATTTAATTCTGGAAGTAGAAATGCGCGTTCTACGATCCGTATGTTACAGCAATTCTAAAGCTATACAGTCCTTGTTTTTTGGACACAAAACTAGGCTCTGGCAAGTAAACCCCATCACAGTTGTAGGTCTCTGAATTAGTTTAATTTGATATCTTACAGGGCCCGTGGTACCACCCGTGTCAAAAGTTATGCCCTACGGAAGTGAATATGCGTGTGCTATGATTCATCTGTTACAGGAATTCTTACCCTACACACTCCGTGTTTTTTGGACACAAAATAAGGCTTCGAAGGGTAAACCTTGTCTGACCTGTAGGTCTCTAAATGAGCTCCAATTTGATATCTTACTAGGCCCGTGGTTCCACCAGTGTCAAAAGTTATGCCCTACGGAAGTGGACATGTGCGTGCTACAATTCGTCTGGTACAGCAATTCTAAACCTGCATTGTCTGTGTTTTTTGAAACCAAAATTAGTCTTTGACGGGTAGACCCTGTCGCACTGTAGGACTCTGATTAAGCTTCAATTTGATATCTTACAGGGCCTGTGACTCCATTCGTGTCAAAAGTTATGCTCTATGGAAGTGGACTTGTGCGTGCTATTATCCGTCTGTTAACGGAATTCTTACCCTGCACACTCCGTGTTTTTTGGGCATAAAATAAGGCTCTGACGGGTAAACCCTGTCGCACCTATAAATCTCTAAATAAGCTTCAATTTGATATCCTACAGGGCCCATGGTTCCACCCATCAAGAGTTATGCCCTACAGAAGTGGACATGCGAGTGCTACGATCCGTATGTTACAACCATTCTAAACCTGCGCAGTCCATTTTTTTTAGAAAAAATACTAGGTTCCGACGAGCAAACCCTATTTCTATAAGAGACGGATCATAGCAGGTGCATGTCCACTTCCGTAGGGCATAACTTTTGACCAGGTGGAACCATAGACCCTGTAAGTTATCAAATTGATGCTAATTCTAAACCTGCGACAGGGTTAACCTGTCGGAGCCTAGTTTTGTGTCATAAAAACACAGACTGTGCGGGTTTAGAATTGCTGTAAAAGATGGATCGTCGCACGTGCATGTCTACTTCCGTAGGGCATAACTTTTGAAACGGGTGGAACCACAGACCCTACGAAAGTGGTAATGCGCGTGCTACGATCCGTCTGCTACAGTAGTTCCAAAGCTGCACAATCCGTGTTTTTTTACGCAAAACTAGGCTGCGACAGGTAAACTCTGTCGCTCTCATAGGTCTCTGAATGAGCTTCAATTTGATATCATACAGGGCCCATGGTTCCACCCGTGTCAAAAGTCATGCCCTACGGAAGTGGACATGCGCGTGCTACGATCCGTGTGTTACAGCTGTTCTAAAGCTGCACAGTACGTGTTTTTTGGACATAAAACTTGGCTCCGACGGGTAAAACCTGTCTCACCTGTTGGTCTCTCAATAAGCTTCAATTTTATATATTACAGGGCTCGTGGTTCCACTCGTGTCAAAGGCTATGCCCTACGGAAGCAGGAATGCGCGTGATACGATCCCTCTGTTATAGCTGTTCTAAAGATGCACAGTCGGTGTTTTCTAGACACAAAACTTAGCTCAGATGGGTAAACATTGTCTCACCTGTAGGTCTCTGAATAAGCTTCAATTTGATATCTTACAGGGCCCGTGGTTCCACTCGTGTCAAAAGTTATGCCCTACGGAAGTAGGAATGCGCGTGCTAGGATCCGTCTGTTATAGCTGTTCTAAAGATGCACAGTCCGTGTTTTTTAGACACAAAACTTGGTTCAGATGGGTAAACACTGTCGCACCTGTAGGTCTCTGAATAAGCTTCAATTTGATATCTTACAGGGCCCGTGGTTCCACTCGTGTCAAAAGTTATGCCCTATGGAAGAGAAAATGCGCGTGCTACGATCTGTCTGCTACAGTAATTCTAAAGCTGCACAATCTGTGTTTTTCTGACACAATAATAGGCTCCGATGGGTAAACCATGTCGCCCCTATTGGTCTCTGAATGAGATTAAATTCGATATCTTACAGGGCCCCTAGTTCCGCCCGTGTCAAAGTCATGCCCTACGGAAGTTGACATGCGCACGCTACGATCCGTCTGTTACAGTTGTTCTAAAACCGCACAGTCCATGTTTTTTGTACAAAAAACATGGCTTTGAAGGGTAAACCTGGTCTCACCTGTAGATCTCTGAATAAGATTCAATTTGATATCTTACAGAGCCCGTGGTTCCACCCGTGTCAATAGTTATGACCTACGAAAGTGGGAATGCGCTTGCTACGATCCGTCTCCATCAGTAATTCTAAAGCTGTACAGAGTGTGATTTTTGGACACAAAACTAGGCTCCGACAGGTAAACTCTTTCGCACCCCTAGGTATCTGAATGAGCTTCAATTTGATATCATACATGGCCCGTGGTTCCACCCGTGTCAAAAGTCCTGCCCTACTGAAGTGGACATGCGCGTGCTACGATATATCTGCTACAGCTGTTCTAAAGCTGCAGCAGATATATAATCCTATTATAATCTTTTGTGTTATCCTCTTTTATAATCCTATTATAATCTTTTTGTAATTGAATTACGATGTCTGTTTAGAGTAATCATTAAATAAGGCTGCGATCCTAATTTACAATCCTTTGAGGTAATTGAATTGCAGAATAAAATGGAAGCAATCATAATTTACAATGACATTATAATTCTAATATCAAACAAAATAACTTTCATACTCTCATTGAAATTTTTAGCATTATTAATTTATTTAAATATTAATAAAAATAATTAAAATTAAAGTTAAAATTTCACGTGAAAATATTTTTATTATATCTCTTGTTTTATTAATTTATTTATAATTATTTTTTTAAAATTTAGTCCAGCATAATTAACTTATTCAAATATTAACTAAAATTAATATTTAATTTTTAATCAAAATATTTTCACTTGAAAATATTTTTTATTATATCTCTTATTTTATTAACTTGATTAAAAATAATTTATAAATTTGGTTTAGCATTATTAATTTATTTAAATATTAATTAAAATTAATGTTAATATTGCACGTTAAAATATTTATTTGAATAATTAATAACTAAAAGGGTTTTTAAGTAATTTCTTATTATTTGCACAAATAAGAAATATAGGCAGTGATCTTTTACAATCAACAATTTTAGATTTAGGACAGGAAAAAAATTCATTATTCAGATTAAGTTGATTTTCTCTCATGTAAAAGCGGACAACTCACCAACTCATCCTATAATATTCTCTTTATCACATTACCATAATAATATTAATCCTTCAGAATACAATATCCAAATATAATATTTCATTGTCATTGCAATATCCACCTATCAAGATTTTATAAAATTTAACAACTTATTTAATATTCTTTATGAATTTTACAGAGTAAGTTTAGAATGACCAAATTATATAGATTTAATTTCAATAGACTAAGTAAATTAATTTATAAATTATAAATTGATCTACTATGAATTGATCTATAAATTATAATCACGATTTTATAAAATGAGAGGTTAGTGATGATATTTCATTACCTGGCACTTGAAATGATTTAATCTCGTCACACATAAAATATACATAGAATATATGACCAGAACAGCATAAATAAATATTTGAATTATAGAATGTGGCAGTATTATAATTTATGTATAAAATTGTGTTTATTTTGGTTAAATTATTTGAGAAGTTAAAAAATTCATGTGTCACATGTAAAGGTAGAGAGTGAAAAAGAGAGCAAACTATCACAATTTTATTTATTTATTACCAAAACCTAGATGCTTCCATACCCTTATTTTGTTGCCAAATTATCAAATAATATTGTCTCATTTAACTGAAAAGTTCTCAAGGTCATCAACCATTCATAAAAACGTCTATTTTTTTCATTTAATAATAAAAAAGTATATCCGATCTTTGCAGTAATGAAAACTATCTGTATCACATATCACTGGTCATAAAATTTAAAATATAATATCAAGTTAAAAAATGCATCCTATGTTTGCTTAAATCACACATAAGATTAGATTGCGATTACCTATTTAAGAACCTGCCAACAAAGAAAATTAATTTCACCAACTAGGCGATAATTCATGATTTTTTTTCATGTTAACCATCTCTTAACTAAACTCTATAAATACCCATTTGGCTATGTGAAAAAGATAACCCAATACTAGAAATTCATTCCCTATTCAGTATATGAAAGCTGAGTTAGACAGTAAGATATACATTCCCATTGTCTAGTATCTGCAGCATGGGGTAATCACATTGTGAGCATTAAGTTTTATTAATCAATTACACAACTAAGTATATCGACATGTCTAAAGAAATTGATTCAAAGCCATCAATAATTAAAGATGACAAAACCTAGGAAGAAAGTCAAAAACTAACAAATGAATGTGAAAAAGACGTTTGCTTTCAACAACTTGTAATACTAAACTGTTTCCAACAACTATAAGCTAAATAAGGCATAATTGACAAATAAATTGGAAAAGGAAATGCACTCCATCCTAAAACATCCAATAAAACCATAAGAAGACATATCACAAGCATTCAACTTAATTGCGACAAAAAAGCAATTTACAGCACTATTTCCATAAACTACAGGACATGAGAGGTTGATTGTTGGTTTGTGAATATGAGACGTGCAGAAAACTTATGTATAAGAACCTTATCTTAGTGAATCCTTGTTTTTCCTCGCACAAGAATTATTTCTACAATCATAACATAACAATAAATTCTATACAGGACCATATAAAAATACTTGAATCTCCACGAAACCTATTGCAAAGCTTTTCAACAAGAGCTTCCATTTGTTTATCCTAGAAAAAAGATAGTAAGTTTTGGTGTCTAAGAAATGACTCTAGAATACTACTAAATAAAAGAAATAATTAAGACAAAAGACAAATAAACTGCTAGAAATTAATTTTGATTTATGCACTTCATTGTTTTCCACCTTTCTTAGACAGTTCATGGAAAAAGAGTTTAGCCAGATTTGAGATCCTCTCATCTTCATCTTCTAATCGTTACAAAATAAGAACTCTAATAAACAATATTCTCGATACTTGTTAACTCTTTACTCTGGCATATCAATTTTCCAATCTTTAGATCACTCATTCCTCTCATTTATTTTTTGAGTAAAAAGTATTATTCATTCACTCATATATCTTCAAATGGTATAAATCCCTTTGTATCTCTACCCTTTGCACATCAGTTGTAAAAGACCACGATAACAGATGAAACAAAATAAAGATCTACAACCAAATCCTTAAAAAATCCCAAATCTAAAATTAGATCTGAAACAAAGTACAGATCTACAACCAAAATTGCAAACGTAGGGATGAGCTCACCTGTTTTCGCAGAGGGTTGTACAAGTTTCAGGGCAGATTCAATGGGAGCTTAAGGTTACTACCGGAAGGGAGAGATGACTTTCTCTGGCAGAAGAGCTCGCTATCACCAAGACCAGGTCTAAGAAGATGGAGAGATAAAGAGATGGAGAGCAACCGAGAATGACCGAGGGAGCGACGACACTGAGCTAGAGAGAAAGAGACGACGATGGCAGAGAGAGAGATGGAGTCGAGGGAGATGGAGTTTAATGGAGGCTCGATGGAGTTGAGGTAATATGAGAGTGTAAAAAATAGTCTAATATTTTGATAGATTTTAGAATTACCTATCATAGTAGATGAACATATTATAACAGGTTATTTAAAAGCTGTCATATTAGCTAAAGACAAAAAACCACTTCAGCACTTATTTTTTTATAACAGGTTTAAGGTACCTGTTATAAAAACCAGTATTTTGTTGTCATTAAAACCCTTTTTTGTAGTAGTGAAGATTCATGATCTTTTGTCTGAAAAAATCTTTATCTTAAAAAAATCAAATTTTTATTGTGACAAACTCCTCGATATAAACATAAAAATTTGACTATTGCTTCCAGACTAAATAATCATAGTTAAAGATTTTATTTTCTTGACCTATGGTTCAATCACCAGATGATAAAATCTTTTTTCTCTTGTTGAGAGGAAAAAATGACACGAAAATTTGATTCAAACAAAATTTTCTTTGCAAAACCGTTATGGAAGTCCATTTTTTTTTAGCAAGTTGACCAATTAGCCAAAATAACAAGCTCGTGTCATATAAATATAATCAAAGAAAAATTATCTTACAAACTTGAGTTATATAGAAAGAAAAATTATAATTAAAGTTAAAACAAACTAAAATTTTATATGAAAAATGTTATATATAGAAGCAAGAATCCTGTCACAATTTATTGAGTTTTATTAGATACATTATGAACTGTATACATATAATAAAATTAGAAAAAGGTTCACGTATACATTGATAATCAAATTTCAATTACTATTTTATTTGGTATATATATATAAGACATCAATTATCTGCTAAAACATCTAAATGTTCTAGCCAACTTGACGAAACTCAGTATTTATGCTTAATGAACAAAATTACTTTTCAGAAATGGGACACCAGAATTACTTTGAAAATCAAACCCGATTTTATTATCAAAGATACCATTATCTTTATTGACAGTGGCGCTGACATGAACTGTATTCGAGAAGGATTGATTTCTACCTAATATTTTCAGAAAACTATCCAATCTCTAACTAGCACCAGTGGAAATACTATGCGCATAGAATTTAAATTACCAGAAGTTTATATCTGTAATCAGGATATTTTCCCACCTACTGCATTTGTTTTACTTAAAAACATGAATCAATGCATTATTTTAGGCACACCATTTTATGTTTAATAATAATGCCTATTACTACAATTGATACATCAGGTATCCATTCTACTATTAATAACAGACACCTTGTATTTGAGTTTATTTCTAAACCATATTCTAAAGAGTTAGATCAGATTAAAGGTCTTGTCCAGCATGAAGAACAGCAGATAAATTGTATTCAATTTCCTACAACTAAACACAACATTCAACAATCTTCTTTGAAAAATAAGATTTTAGATGGATTAAATATCATTTACAGTACTTATGGCCATTTACAATGGTCCTTCAGAATTTCTACTTCATTTATTAACCAATATTTCTTCATTAGAGTTGCCTACTCTTTTGCTCAACAGATATTCAAGTAAGTTGTTCAGGAGCTTACCCCTCAACGGAAATCGCTACTTGCTTCATGGCAATGTGCTTTATTAGTATTTATCTTTGATCTAAAAAATTCAAAGGAGACCAGAATTTCTAACCTGTGACAACTTACAGTATTCATAAACAGTATCAGCCAGGACTATGACCAACAACAATGTTTACTGAAACAAAAACAGTATTTATTACCAAGACTTCTTCTAGCAAAAATTGCTAGAAATGTCTTTCTTTGAACCGTACTACAAAACCAGTACATCAAATGCTTCTTTTAACCCAATTGTTAAAGATGATCTTTTGCTATCTAAATAACATCGACAATTGCATCAATGAAGAAACAATTATTTTCATTACAACAAGACAAGTATATTTTAACCAAAAAAACTGGCGACAATGGGTACTTAGTGTTCTTGTATAACATAAATCAAGGCAGTGTTCTTACATTCCTTAACCAGTACAATCAAGGTCAACGAAGCCACGCCAAAGGCAATTTTAACAGCATTACTGTAACACTACAATAAAGGCTTCTTCTAGCATAAATTAAAGATGACATTTTAACCGTATATTTTCACCAAAATAAATTCTTTTACCTAATTTTACTATCAGAATCTAGTCCATTTCTTATCGTTATCCATCTTTGGATTATCCGTATTTATCCTAAAAACGAGCTCCCAAATTGGTTTTTCGTTTGGGGGGATAACACGCACAGACTAAAAAAAAAGTTCATTCTCCCAGAATGGAAAACAGAAGTCCGTTCTCCCAGAATGACCAACAAAAGTTTGTTCTCCCAGATCTATCACACGACAACAACAAAGGAAATTCTGATTATTTTAATAGAAGTCTGTTGTGCCACTTCTATGACGTATGTTCTCCCAGATCCACCAGAAGAATCATTCGATCCCACTATTACAGTCTTTGGGATTCTTTCACTAGTATAATCTCTAATGACAACACCAAGGATGGAAAAGGCAAGGCCTAACTCTTGTCTCCCACCAGACAAAATTTAATAGTGTCGGCAATAAATTTTCGAAAAAGAAGATGCTCATTATCATCAACAGTGAACAACATAATCTACTTTCCCTAAAGTAGATTCTCACTACCAGAAGAAGACAAATCTACTTTTCCTACAGTAGATTCCCACTGTAACCCACAAACAACAGTAAAAGCAGAAAAGGACAAATCTAATGTTAATAAAGTAGATTCTCATCCTAAAAAGACAAAGAAGATAAGGATAAAAGACTCCAACGATATGGACATGCCACCTTATCTGTCTTCCTACTGTAACTATTTACTTTTGTAATATAAAAGGGAGGCCTCACCCTTTGTTGAAGGCATCAAAATTTAGATCCGAGTTTACTCAGGAATTAGCATACTCGCTCTCTCTCTCTCTCTCAATCATGTACTCGCTCTCTCTCAATCATGTTCTCGCTCTCTCTCTCTCTCTCTCTCTAAATCATGTACTATCTCCATCTCTCTCTAAATAATAATAATAATAATATCTGAAGATTTTGCGACGCTCTTCTTCTTGCCCCTGCTTCTCTCTTTCCTGATTAACGCCAACAAATCTCCTATTACCATCTGCCTGTAAGTATTTAAATTCTTGTTTATTTTATATTTTAACTTTGCATCAGCCAGAAGGCCACCACCGCCACCTAAATAGTAGTTTATGAGACCATGTTTGTAGTAACTTAAAATTAATATAATGTTTAATATAACCCTTAGTATTCATCGATGCATGCTAACTATAGGAGCACTTAACGTGTAATCGGTAAGATTGCAGGAAGTACTTCATGGGTATCTAACTAGATTAACGAAGCAATTGTGTGACTAGTGACACATCAGGTGGTCGCATCTTGGCAAGGTTCGCTAAACAAAAGGAAGCATTAAGGACCGTAGCGCCATGTAAAATATTGACAGACGTGCTAGCTTACATTTGGTGTGCTTCTTGATCTCGTTAGGTTAGTATGATTTAGCTCCCTCGCTTACTGAGTGCGTGTTAATTAACCCCCAAGTTGATATCAGAACCATGAATAGTTTTGGTTATATTACTATTTATATTCTGTTTAATATTTTGTTATCAATAGTACAGATAAACATAGGTTTCTCTCTAAGCTTTATATATATATATATATTCATTAACTGTTTCTACTTCAATATTTGCATAGTTCATACTGGTTGGTTATTGATAATATTATTTACTTATTTACTTACATGAATAATTGCTTATATATAATCTTACTCTCCGCCCAAGTGGCTGGTTATTCTTATAATTGATTATTTCTCTATATTATTTGTCTAATTTGTGAATCTGTTTATCAGAGGTTGACGTATCAGCTTCTATTTGGTTAGCTTCAGGGACCTAGGTAAGACCTCTTAGATACATAAATCCCGAGGGTAGGGTGGTTGTAGAGGCGAAAGGGAGAAGAGTGAAGCCTAATAGGAGGTTGTAGAAGTCACCACAAGGTTAGTAACAAAAAATACAATATGAAATACTAAATAATAAGAATAATTTAGTTAGTTGAGCAATGAGTAGATTATATAGGAGTAATTCTTCTAGTAGTAATAGGTCAACAATAATCTCAATACCTGACATAATAAATGATGAACATATTGAATTAACAGATGATCAAGTAGATGATATGGTATGGAATATACCTAAAATCTCCAATAAAAATATTTATAAATCAACATGGTCTGTTGCTTCTTTCAAGCCTTAGCATCATGTAAAAATAATTGAAAAAATATATGCTCTTGGAAAAGAGCATGAAACATGTCAATTACTTTCCTCTGATCCAATAAAGCATCATATTCAAGAAGGATATAATTTCCTTCATTTTAGTTTAGTTCAGATTGGAGTAAAACCACTCATAAGAAGATGCCTAAATACATCTGTCTTATTAGCCTTGCGAGATGCAGGATTTACAAATTTTAATGATAGTATTTTAGGTTTAATTGAATCTTCACTTTGTAATGGTCCAATTCATTTGGATTGTTTTTCAGATCTGTCTGTTAATTTAGCAGATCCCTATATTTTAAAATCATTAACTTTAAATATTAAAACTAGTGGTTACCAAGTCCTAGAAGGTACCCAGCCTCTAGTTTTAATCTTTAGAATACATTACAAAGTAACCAAAACAAATATGAACTTCCAAGCCATCAATAGGAGTCCAAAGAATCAAACCCTATTGATACAATCTAGTTAAAGTAATGCAAATATTAGAGTTCCTAAAATAATTAGGTGGACTGAAATTGATTTACCAACAAATTGGCTTTTAACTAATGAAAGTCAACCTACCTAAATTCAAATATCAATTGAGGATATAGATTACATCCAGCAGTACATGGATGGTACTGTAAAAATTAACTTACAATCATCATCTAGTCCACAAATTAGGGAGTATAGCCAGTCTAGCACCCCTAGAAATTCCTTTTCTGGATCATCCATTGGTAATGATTAAAGTTTTAGGATTCAACACTTAGAATAAGAATTAAAGAAATTACAAATTTAAAACTTAAAGGCATAGCCACAAGTTTTCAAGTTAGTCAGCCAGTCTTTGATAATAAGTCTGAACAATCTGATGAAACTGAAGCACCCACTGGATCAAATTTCTAAGGAAGCATTAATTCTGTCAATCATCAACTCTTAGTTTTAAATATAGAAACATTGAGTCAAGAATATGAACCAGATTGGGAAGGTCTGACCCAACACAATAATGACTCAAACAATTTAGATAGACGTAATAGATTTAGAGATACATATGATATAAATCAAAGAAAAGTCATACTTGCTGAATGAAAGGCATTTATGCAAGAATTTAAAATTGATATATTTTTCCTAGATTATGTTGAAGATATTTACAAAAGAAATATCAAAGTAATTTCAAAATATAAATGGGTTAAGGAAGACTCGAATATATTATCTACTAGTCACCCTCCTCCTGAGAAAATCATGATTAATAATAAAAATTCCTTAATCACTGCTTCTCCTTTCAAAATTGCAAAGGAAGAAGAACCAAATAAAAAAGTAGTTGAACAACTCAACTATACTAACCAGAGTCTAATTACAATAGGTAAACAATTAGATAAAATTAAAACAAAGGTTGATGTTCTCAATGAACCTAAGCCTAGTGAAACCCTGAAAGAAAAACCTTTAATAAATCTTTCAGATAAAATCACTTTAAAAATTATTTCAATTAATAAAAAAATTGATAAAATGATTCAGAAATTAAAAAATAAATCCACTGAGTCAACTTCCTCTGTTAAGGTTATTAACTAAGATGATAATACTGACTCAGATAGTCATAGGTCCGAATCAACCTACGAATCATCCTCAATAGATGAATTTTCAAATATTAACAATATTGAAAAAATATTTAAGAATTTAGAAATTAATAAATTAGAAAGAAAATGGCATAAGAAGCTCATGCCTCCTGATATCCAAATTACTGAATCTTCTCTTGTTAATCAATTTTTTGTTTCTGCAGGAAAAATATATGAACGGGATATTGATAGTCTTTCTGAACAAGAAGTCCTCAATAGATTACAACACATGGCAATGGTAGCTAATAGCTACATTACCTCCCACAATTTACTTCATGAAGAAGTGATAAATCTCCTAGTCACAGGATTCACAGGAATGCTTCATTCCTAGTGGGAAAAATATCTCACACAAGAATCCAAAATTTCCATTCTTTCAGCAGTTAAGATTGATGCTGAAGGAAACCCAATAATTGGAGAAAATCAGGAAACAATACCTGATGGTATAAATACGCTCATTTATATAATAATTGAACACTATTGGTACGTCGAGTAATATTACTTCGTGTATACATGATCAATTAACAAATCTTAGGTGTCCAACATTAAGTGATTTTAATTGGTATATGAATATATTCTTATCTAGAGTAATCTCAAAGGATGATAGTGATCAACCTTTTTGGAAAGAAAAATTTATTAATGAATTATCCAATCTCTTTGCCCATAAAATAAGGACAGTTCTTAGTAATGACCTAAGAAATATAAACTGTGATAGTCTAACCTATGGAACCATAATTATTATAATACAAAACGAAGGATTAAAAATGTGTGTTGATATGAAAATCAACAAACAAATTAAAAAAAACTGCTAAATATGAGTTAGGTAATTTCTGTGAGCAATACGGTTTACCCTCTATTGCCCCTTCTCAGAAGAATATAAAACATTCTCATTTAAACCCTAGAAGGTCATATAAGCCCTATAGGAAAAACTATCACAAACATAAAAATAAAAATTTTGATCAAAACTTTTCTAAGAATAAAAACTTCTCTAGGAATAAAAATTATTTCAGAAAGAGGTTTAATAAATTTTTTGATAAAACTAATATTACATGTTTCAAATGTGGTCATAAATGTCACTTTTCAAATAATTGTCAAGTCAAAAATAAAATTAACCAATTAAAAATTTTGAAGAAGATAAACATGAATTATTTAGAATCTTAGAAACAATAGATTATTATGACAGTAGTAGTGAAGATTTAGAAGAATATGAAACCTATGAATCCTTTGAAACTGAATCCTCAAGTTCTGACAGTGATTCTCCTAACATCACTATGAGGTGTAGGGATAGTTGTTGTCAAAAAATCAGTCATAAATAAAAATGAAGAACAAGAAACCCTCTTGTTAGATTTAATTTGTAAAATTGAAAATCCTGAATTGAAACAAGAATACCTTGAAAGACTTAAGAAGATAATTCTAAAGAAAGAAAGTACGAAGTCTAACAATAATAATACTGCAAGCCTTTCACATACCCTTGAAAAATTCAATAAGATAAAAGGGAAAGAAAATGAAGTTCCCTTACAGGAACTTCAAAAGGAAATTAAAGATATCAAGATTGAAATAAAGGATTTAAAGAATTCTAACAATAAAATAAAAGAATAATTAAATATTTTAAAAATAGAAAATCTAATTAATAAACAAGAAATAGGTGAACCTAGTAAATTACTAATTTCTGATAATGAGATTGAAGAACCCATAAACTATCAAGACAATGATGAACATTTCATCCAAATCCTCAATCACATAAAAATAAAAAAATGGCACATAATGGTTAGAATAATCATTTAAGATTTTGATTTTACAACAATGGCTCTTGTAGATTCGGGAGCAGATTTGAATTGTATGCAGGAAGGACTGGTTCCTCCAAAGTACTTCAAGAAGACGAAAGAGTCTCTATCTTCTGCCAATGGTAACCCGAATGCATATTAATTATGAAATCTCCAAGGTTCATATTTTCCAAGATAATGTATGTTTTAAAACATCATTTGTCTTAGTAAAAAATATGACGGATAAAATAATTTTGGGTTTACCATTCATCTCTTTGTTATATCCTTTCACAACAGAGTATGATGGGATAATGACTTATCCCAAAGATGAACCGGTTAAATTCAAATTTCTTTCTTTTCCCCACAATGGGGATTTAAAAAATTTAAAACAAAATTCTGTTTTCAAATCCATAAATACAATCTCTTGCAAAAAGAAACCATTGAGATTTTTACAAGAAAAAATCAAATTGAGAAAAATTAAATTATTTAAACAAAAAATTCATCGTTTGAAAATTAATGATAAGAATATTATAGGATGGATAAAATATTCGAAACCAAACAAAATAGACTTAATCAACAGACTTATTGATATATTTAGCATAGAAACTAGATATTGGAAAAACCAGACAAATAAGATCAAGCAATACAAGATTATATTTGACCATTGTAAAATAATGTCATCCGCTCCTAACAAAATTCAGAAGATAATAAATAAAAACTTTAATCAAATTATTGATTTTCCGATTGTCTGCATTCTTATTAAACAATACTGGTTAAGTTTCTTGATTGTTTAATATTATGAATATGTTAAACAATATTGGATCTACTCTAAATTATCCGACAGGATAGTAAAACAAGATAGTAGAACCAAACTATCTCAAAATAGATTTCCAAGACTTAAAGTTTATTATTTCATTAATCAAATCATACAATTTGCCTTAATTCAAAAATTGCCTTTAACAAGTCTGTAGATTGTATTTTGAATGAAAAAACATTACTCCCAAACAAATTCTTGCCAGGTAGCAACCCATTCTCAATACTTTTAATCTCAATGTCCAATTTATTAATCCAATTTCTAACCTTCTTTCTCATAATTTTATGCAGAAAATCACTCCAAGATTCAACAATGGAGGAACTTGAGAATTTCGACCAACTAGAAAATGGAAAGGTAGAACCTAAGATACTTAGTAAAAAATCTTTTAAAATAAAAAAACTTAACGGCAGAACAGCCGCCTTTTGTTCAAAATCCCCATTTATTAATTATGGTCATAATGGATTTGAATATCCAAGAAATGACTGGATTAACGAATTGGATGAACTTTTAGAAGATGTTGGATTAAAGGATAACTTCCATGCAGCATTAATTCAATGGTATGAAAAGGGTGGCAAAATAGGTTTTCATAAAGATAATGAAATCTGTTATGATGACAAAAAAGTTTTAACCATAAACCTTTTGGGACAAGCAATATTTAAAATTGAATTTCCAAATAAAACAATAGAAGAATTTCTGATTCCAGAAGGAACATTCTTCATCATGCTTGACGGATTTCAAAAGAGTCATAGGCATGCACTGGAATCCTTAACTGAAAGAATCAGTATTACTTTCAGAAATCATGTGAGAATGATGAATGGCTCGATAATAGAAGAGTCTTTGGCTCAACAATTGACCCTTAAGACTCAAATCAAAGAGGAGTCTTCTACTCTTAACCAAGCGCAATCAACAACACTTGGGTCCAATGGACTCAATCATCAATCAACCAGCCAATTTGACCCATTTCCAATGTCCTTCGATGCCCAATTAATTTCAAATACAAGAATTCATCATTTGATTTTCAAAAAATGGCCAGTGAAAATCTCTTTCATATTGAGCCTCCATTTGCTCATTTAAACGATCTTACTCAAATTGCCAAAGTCCATTTCATTCCTAAGTTCCACTATGTCCCTGGACATAATGACAAAAACCTTAGTTTTTACAGAAATATTCTCTTAGAAACAGAATCTATAAAAATTAGCCCGATCAGAAATTCTGAAGAAAGAATCATTTACCATTCTTTCTCTATCCTCAGAATCATAACTATGGAGGATTGAAAAATCCATCTTTCAAGTTTCAAAATAATTTTGGATAGAAAACAATATAACTATTTTGACTACATTGATGCATGGCGTAATATTTTCTTACATCAAAATAGTGATTTCTCTCACTTTTGGTTTTTAAATTTTGATAACAGTTTCAAAATTGATTCTCCAAGCTGGTTCTTAAAATGGTGGTCCATTCATGATTTTACCTTAGAACTTTTTCCAATTGATTTACAACAATGTTTCAATTTATTTTTAAAGGTTTATAAGCCCTCACCAATTGAGGTTTTATTTCCCCAGATACTTTGTTTTTCAATAAAATACAAAATACCTTGGATTTTGAAATGGTAATACTCGATTGAAAAAGAAATTTTCACCAGAGAATATTATGTTAAATGGTGGGATAAGTTGAACACCCAGAAAATTATTGCATCCATCAATTGTGAATTTGTAAGTATCCATCTCAATATGAGACTAGCAAATCCTTTCATCAAAGCTCCATTAAAAAATAATGAGCCCATTGACCTAACTCCACAAATAAAAATATCTAATCCAAATTCTTTCAAACCCAAATCAAAGTCCAAATACAAACCCTTTCCAAATGATAAATCAAGGGACACAACTCTAAAGTCTAAATTAAAGAAAAAATCACTCTAAGAAATACTTCTCTTTTTAGAGAAAAATACTGAATCTGACTCTGAATCACCTTCAGAATCAAGTTACTAAACAAAATGAATCCGGGAAAGCCACTCTTCAACAATTGAAGGACTCATTCAATAATGATGATCTCAGTAATAATTCAGATGAAATGAGTAAAGAATTTGTCTTTGGCAGAATACCAATGTTTGAATAAAGGTATTTGAAATCATGATGACACATTGACCCAATGCAACAGTCATGATGATCTCTAAGAAAAGACAATAATCAATAATCATAGACACAAGAGTCCAAACAACAATTGTCAAGGACCCAAGTATACAGTATCGATGACTTTCAAAAAATAACAATAATAATTTCCAAGGATATAAAGGCATAAAAACCGAGATAATAATTATCAAGGAATCTTTACATTTTTGTCTTCTTCTGTAATGATTGTACTAAGTTGTCAAATAATTAGGCAATTATTCATGTTTTTTACTATTCTTAGTCAAAAGTAGACAAAAGTAGAAATGTAAAATGTTTTTTACTTTTATAGAATAGAATAGTTCAGGTAAGTGATGAGTTCCCGGTAAACTCTACTTTCCTTAGCTATAAATAGGTAGCCTCTCCCATTTGTGAAGCAGAATTCGTTTTACAACTCTTACTATTTGAGAGCTAAAACTTGTTTTGAGAAACAAAGTTTTCTTCTTCTACTCCTCTTTTGTAAATCTTTTCTTCTTTTTTCTTCAACGTAAATTAGTGAGCGGGGGCACTAATTTATTGTTGCCAATAAATTCTGTTTGTGTAAGTTTTTAATCTTACACCTCAATACAGTAATTGTTTTTACTATTTATTAATACAATTTTTACTGTTTATCTTCTTGCGCCTTAATACTCCCTCTTAAATATTGTTCAATTCCGCACATTTTAGTATCAGAGCCAAACCTGGTGGGGATAATTACTGTTCATTAACTGTTTCTACTTCAATATCTACATAGTTCATNTTTTGTGTAATTATATGCTTCACTATGTTGATCCTTGCAGATTTTCGCTGCTTCCAGGGCGGCACAAGCCAAACCTAATTAGGGGCCCCTTTCCAGAAAAAAAAATTATATATATAGATATATATATATATTTATCTTACTTATTATTTTGTTATCAACAGTACATAATAACACAGGTTTCTCTCTCTGCTTTATTATAGATCTCATTGCCATGTATAAGGATAGAGGAGGGAAATTTAATGTCTGGAAAAGACACAGTCAACCAAAATAAATATTTGAGTAAAATATAAAGTGTGAATTAGAATTGCAGATAATGATATCTTACAATCAACGGCTTTGATTAAGGACAGAAAAATATATAATTATTCAGATTAAGCTAATTTTATCCCATGCAGAAGCAAACAAATCACCAACTCACCCTATTAAATTCTCTTTATTACATTACCATCATAATATTAGTCCTTCAGATCACACGAAATTCATTTATATCATTGCCATTACAATGTCCACCCATCAAGATTTTATAAAATTTACAACTTATTTAATGTTCTTTATAAATTTTAAATTGTAATTTTAAAAAATTATGAAGAAAATTTTAATTGATTAAATAAAATAAAAATTAATCATATAATATTTTATCACTCATTAAAATAATTTTTAAATAAACTTAATAGATAATTGATACGTATGTTATAAATCTTAGTCTATATAACCTATAATTAAGATTTTGTAAAATTAAAGATCAGTGACGATATTTCATTAACTAACAAACATAATTGAATATCATCACACATTAATTTTACATCGAATTACGTAGCTAAAATAGCTTAATTAAAAAACTTAGATTCTTTCATACCCTTATTTTTTGCTAAAACTATCTGATGGTAATGTCTAGTTTGGCCAAAAGTAGTCATTGTCATCAACCATTCAGAAAAACTTGATCCGTTTTATGAAACAATTAATTAATAAAAGCTATTTTTGTATTTGGTGATAATATTTAATACGCAATCTCAAATTAAAAACAATGTTCACGGTAATGGAAAAAATTTGTACAACATATCATTAATAAAAAGACAAGTATTGTTGATTTACTTATCGCTTAAATCACACATAAGAATCAGATTGTAGTTGCCCATTTAGAAACCTAACAATAAAGAAAATTAATTTCACCAACTTGGCAACAAGATTTTTTTTTTGTCAAGAGAGCAAACTAGCACTCTTCATTTTTTTTACCAACCATCTTTAAAGACTTGTATTATTTATTTAGAAACAATCATAAAAGCTACATTTTTTTTATTTGATCATTACATTCCATACACAATGTCAAATTAAAAAGTACATCTGCTGTTTGCAGTAATGAAAAAATCTGTACAATGTATCATGGGTGAAGAGACAAGTATTTTTTATTTACTTGTTGGTTTAATCACAAATAAGAACCAGATTTTGATTGCCTATTTTAGAACCTGACAACAACAAAAAAAATTAATTTCACCAACTAGGCGACAATTCATGATTTTTTTTGTATGTTTATCCGTCTCTCATACAACTCTATAAATAACCCATTTGGGTATACGAAAAAAATGACCCAACACTAGAAATTCCAAAAGAAGGAAGAAACAAATATATTTACATATTTTTTTTTAGCATTGTTCTTGTTCTTTCACTCATGGCTAGAAAGAAGGTGAAGCTAGCCTACATAGTAAATGATTCAGCAAGAAAAACTACATTCAGGAAAAGAAAGAAAGGATTAATGAAGAAGGTAAGTGAACTAACTACTCTTTATGGAATTGATGCGTGTGTTGTTGTTTTCAGTCTTTATGAATCCCAACCTTATATTTGGCCATCTCCACTGGAGCTTCAAAGGATAATTTCACTATTCAAAAGAATGCATGAGGTTGAACAAAGCAAGAAGATGGTGAATCAAGGGAGTTTCCTTAAGCAAAGAATCTCAAAAACAACGGAACAATTGAAAAAGCATAAGAAGGATAACAGAGAGAAGGAGATGACTAGGGTTATGTTCGATATTCTTACGGGAAAGATGAATCTCGATGGTATGTCTATGATAGAACTAACTTATCTTGGGTGGATGGTTGATCATAATTTAAGTGATGTTGTCAGAAAGATTGAGTCAATTAACAAAATTGCTTAACAAAATCAAGTCCAAGTGGGAACGACTATTGTTGCAGGTGTAGGGGAAGGAATGATAGAGAGCAATGTAGAGAATAATAACCAAATAGTTGAACAAAGACAAAGAGGAGTTGACCCAAACATTGAAGTTACGAATAAGCAACCACAGTTTATGGATATAATGAATCAAAATGATCATATGGATTTTGGTTTGGAGAAGATGTTTTTTCCTTTGGTTGATAGCAATCACAATAATTCTCTTTGGCCTAACTTTTCACCTTGAAAAGAATTGGCCTCGAGCGTTGTGGTAGTGCTAGTCGCGTACAAGTCGCATGTGTCTTCACAAACCCCCATCGTGTTGGAATCTATTGCGGGCCTATATCAATGGATGGTGGAGATTGCACTTGCGGACGTGCACGACTAACTGACGTTGGCGCTCTCTTGACCTCATGCTGAAATGGTTTATTTTCATTAATTTTAATATTTTTTATTCACTGGGTTTAGGTTTAAAATATGTTATGTAACATCATAGTGAGTGCATCATAACTGTAAGTTGATAGTTCATGTGGTCTTACATCACTTGTCAAGAATGGAGAAGTGTGCAAAAATTAGATTTTCGATTACAAGTGAATTTATGGTACCATAGCATATGAATTGTTAAGTTACAATGATGTTGAACATTATATGTTTTAGGTTTTATTTACTTTTTTGTTACATGTAAACCACAGTTTTTGTTATCCTATTTTGTTTTGTTCAATTTTGCTGAATATATTCTAGAGCTATATTGCTTTTAGTCCACTTAAGTAGGTCTTATTTTTAGGATTTGTAACTTAAAGAATTAGGAATTTTAATTTCTTTATTTAGAGAAAATCGTTGGATGTGATCAAATTTTAATTCGAGATACCTTATGATGAGATTTATCACAACTAGTTGGGTTTTACTTTACCTGATAAACTAAAAAGCCAAATTTTTTATGCAACTTAAGTTCACTCCAAACCGTTATTTAATGTGAAAAATTGTTTATAACTATCTTGTTATTTTTATAATTAAAATCCGTTCATCTTCATTTCTCCTCTTTTTTGTATTAAAGATTTACTTCTATATCTGAATATTAAAAGACTCTAGGTCTTTGTATTTGGGCATTATTCATTTATCCATCGCAACATTTCTTGAAGGGAAGAGACAAAGAGATGATTGGGTAAAAATTATAGTCAGGTGGAGCATAAGACACTCATAAGTTAGATATAAAGTTTGTTGAAAAAACTATATATATTAACCGTACAGACGATTTTTGTGGTGTAGATGACAGATAATACTTCTAATTTATAGATGACAGAATACTTCTAAGTTAAATATACATTTTGAAACAAGCTAAAAGAACAAAACTGTGTGATCCGTTGCTTAAAAAATTTAGTTAAAATGGACAATACTTCCAAAGTATCTACAAGCTGGTTTCAAAAAAAAAATCTACAAGGATATATATATAATATTTTTTTGAAAAGATTATTGATATACACACACGACCTATTCCCATATGATATTTGAACCAATTTTTTTATATAGAAATTCAAAACATTAATAATATAATTAATTACAGTATAAATGCCCCTTTGATAGAACTAAGAAGGCGCTGCTCATACACTGGATAATATTTGTTTCTCAAAGCTTGGGCCTGATGCAGAACCAGCAACCACCTCTTCTTGAATTCCTATTTTATATATCAAACTAAATTATTTTATTTAATTAACAAAAACAATAGATTATAAATTTTTTTGACTTAATTACACAAAGATTTTGAGTTGTTAAGAGAATCTGTCAAAGTTGTATTTAGAGATTTATTCTGAAAAATAATTCGTTTCAGAACAAAATGATGTTATACAAACTCAGTCTCTAGTTTTCCTTTCCATAGGGATATTGTTAAAAATATAAATTTACATATTTCAAAAATCAATTTTTAACAATTCTCAGAAACTAAAATTAATAAAGAGGAGCTAAATTCTTGCTTTTACCATAGCACTGAATTATGTACATCCACAACACATTAATACCAGGCCATTTACATTCTCTCTGTTTTTAATTAGTTAATTGCCAGATATTTAATTTTTTACCTTGAATTGTACAAAATTCCAGATGGAATTCTATTTTTCCAACTATCCAAACAAATTACTAATTGGAGACTCATTATTATAATTTAAGTCCATTAAAAATATATTTTATTTCATAGCATAAGATGTAGTTTTTTTTTAGTCAAAGCTATAATAAATTTGATGTAGTTTATTTATTACACTTTCTATATTTTTGCTATGCACAACTTGAGGGATAATTAAAAGTTGTAACTAAGTTTATATTGAAAATAAAATCTTAGAAAATTATATATAAATTAATGAATGTTAATTATAATTCATCCATACCTATATTTGCCATTGCTTTTGCTTCGGCTGTTTGCCTCCAGGCTTGATACTGATTTATGATCAGCCAGAGGCAGAGCTGGCTTTGGAGAAACTTTGGCACTTGAATTCAACCCATTCTCATTTTTCTTCTTTTGTGTTTTCTTCTTTGATAATAAACCATTAATAGATGTTGGGAAAGACATCATTTTCAGATACAAACCTCCACTATCCATACTTTTACTTTTCCTCAACATCTCTTTCTTTACTTTCTCGTTTTTACTGTTTTCCCTTCTGTACAACAATCCTTTCTCACTTTTCATCCCTTTTTCCTCCTTTTCTTCTGCCTCTACCTGTGTTCATATACACATATTTAATTATAATTAACCGAAATTTTAGTATTACAAATAAGAAATTATTTGTAACCTGAATCATAGGGTGTTCAACGAGATCTTTCAACGACAGTTCGTAAGCAGACTCAGGCATGTTCCTAACCATATCCATGAGCTCTCGCTGTCCTCTGGCAATTGACTGGGATCTAGAATCCGGAGACAAACTCCGGTGATGGATCCGGTTGTGATGTAGGGTTCTTGATGGACTGGTTTTCCACAAAGGTGGAGAAACAAAACCACCCATCTGATCAAATTCATCATCTATGAATCCCACTTCTCTTCTTCCCCAATTAGCATACACATGCTTATCCTCAATGTTCAAGGAATATTCAAGCATGGCGTTTGGATTCTAATTTTCCCGGAAATGCTTGAATGGAATTGGAGAGGCAATAAATTGGAAAATTTAGAATGGACCCTTTTGATTACTCTATTTTTTTTGTAGGGTAGTTTAGGACTATAAAGTCAAGGGATTCTAGATGAAATAATAGTGACAAGACCAATCTGCAATTGTATACTCGATTTCTTTTAGTTATATTTGTTTAATTTTTGTCTTATGATGAGGTGTTTGGCATTTGTTTTCTTCATATCTTTGCGTGGAAATGAAAGATTTGGTTGTCTTTTTCCAAGTTATTGTATAAAATTGACATTATTTGTGAATCTATTAATTAAAAATATTATATATNATATATATATATACTGTTTTGTCACATTTTTGTAGAATATCTAACAATCAATTAGAGTGATTTGGCGGTGGATAAATAAAATATGTTGAGTATGCATAATTTGTTCTTTCTTTTCTCTTTGGGATGAGGTTTGCTAGATTGTCTGATATAATCTCATTGATTAGAATGTGACAGGATGAATAGTATGCATTGATAGCTACCAAGTTTCATTGTATAATATATGATTTTTCACGGTTTAAATTGGAAAGAACAACAGGAGAATTTTCTTAGTTCAAGTTGCAAAAATGTTTTGAAAATTTTTTTTATTGCAAAAACGGTTAAAATATGATAAATAATTTATTTATCACTGTGTAATGTCAGTAAATAAATTGTTTACTACGGTCATATTTCGATCATTTTTGCAACTCCATCCCCAAACTTGTCTTTTCTGACTATTTTTTCAAAAGCATAATAAGATTTTGTTGGGCTGATTGAGACTGTTGAATAAAAAAGTAACACGCTAGATTGTTTTAACACGAAAAATTATTATTTTTCTTCTATTTTCTCTTTATCGTTGATAAGTATTACGCCATTTCTATCAACTAGTTTCTAAAATGTATGTTACACGTGATAAACTAAAATAATAAAATTCAATTAAAACTAATATCTTAAAAGAAAAGTTACTAAACCTACAAAAGTTAGATAGTGCAAACAAATGATATAGATTATTAAGTGTTACTATAATTTATGAAAATATGTATTACATTTCATTCAAATATATGTAGTAGCTTCAAATTCTAGTATTTTTTACAGTAAATTTTAATTAATATAATAATTCAATTTTTACATTTGTTCATCCATCTTGATTTCATTTCATACTCTTTAAGATATCCTATGGTAATGAACTCAATTTATGCAATTGATTGTATTGACAAGAAATTTTAATAAAATCTAACAAATGAAAATATAAGACAGTAATTGAAAAAAAGTTATACAAAGTGCGTGTTATTGATTAAATATTTATGGCTCTTCATAAAAATTTATAATATTTAATTATTATTTATTTAAAGGACTTCTATGAATTCTAAAAATAATTCAGATGATATTGTCTAGAAAGTTAAAGGTGTAATTAATTGTTTAGTTCAAAATTATTAATATTTAGTCTTATATATTTATGAAGGACGATTAAGAAATTTCTTGAAATAGTGAGCGATAGTTATGCTAAAAATGATTCTCTGCACTTAACTCCATTTTTGTATATTCTATGATTCTTAAAATGTACATTGCACATGTTAAACTAAACACTAGGAATTTAATTAAAATAATATCAGAAAAGGGAAAAATACCAAACATACCATAGTTGGTGCAAAAAGAAAATGACATGGAGCATCGAGTGTTCGTAAAATTCAAAATAACAAGATATTTCTTTTCTATTATTTATAATTGCTTCTAATTCCAGTAATTTTAATAATATATTTTAACTATTAAAATTACATTTACTTATTTTCCATTTTTATAGGTTCTATTTTCATTATATATTTTAAAGTATCATATCTTAATAAATTTAATTTATACAATTGATTGTATAAAAAATATTAATATAGTCTAAGCAACTGATGATATAACATACAATTAAAAAGAAAATTTATACAAAGTATTATTGAATAATTATTCAAGAGAATTCATAAAATTTAAAATATCTAACTATTAGGTAAGTACGTGATAATTTAGAAATTCATAAAAATAGTTTAAACAATATTGTCTGAATGTTTAAAAGTGTCAATATTTATTTAGTTTGATTAAAATATTAATATTTATGAAATTAACTAAGAAAATTTCATGAAATAGTGAATGCATTTTATGTCAAAAAAATTATTCTTCTTCCCTCACTATTTCTGGTGTGCTATAGCGTATTTGTTAAAATAAGAGAGAAGAACTAAAAGGGGCTAAATTGGAGTAAAGCCAATGCTTGAAGGACAAAAGATTATATATAAACAACTATTCCGATTAGAAATTATATTTTACTAGTAGATTTTAATAGGTTAAAATATAAAAAATATTCTTACGTGATCAAAATGTAAATTATACTCTTATAATTTTTTTCATATTTTTATATCTGTATATTTTAATTAAACTATAAAACATATTATTCTAAATTATTTGAAAGTATGCTTTTGTAATTTAATCAAAGTACAAGAACATGAAAATATAAAAAATATAGTTTACATTTTGATCAAAATATAATGATATTTTTTTGACATTTTAGCTATTTTAGAAAAACGTGCATAATGCATTTTCCATCAATTTTTCTTACTGTTTACTCGTGTCAAAACCTCACCAACAAGCACTAAACAACAAAGTGTCACATCAGTTAAACTAATTAAGCATCTATTTATACATACAAGTAAATTTGTGATTAGCAAACTAGGTTGAAATAATTGTAGAGTAATTAAGTTTAAGTGATTAGGTTATGTGATTATTATTTATAAGTTTATATTTTATATCTTATTAAAATAATTTGATAAATTAATTTATAAATGATCATCACATCATTTGATCATTTAAATTTTATCAAAGTATAAATTACTCATTATGATTTAACTTTCTAGAAGAATATTGCATTGTTTTGAAAGGAATTTTGAGGTCATTAAGCTTGTAAAGCAAGTTGGAAAATAAGGATCGACACCATCCAACTAGTCAACAATTAATATTCATGAAAAACCCCGACGTAAGCAATATCCACTTTTGCAAATCAAAGATATATGTTATTTTTGCTTTGAAAATAAATTTTAGAAAAATTGAAAAATAAGTTAATTTTAGAAAAAAAAGGGAAAAAACAGTATGAGTGATAGCTCTGAAGATTGTTTCTATAATAATATAAAAATACATCTAGAAGCAATTTCGAGACTAAAATATCAAACTTATATTTCTAAGTAATTTTTTAATACAAAAATGATGAACCAAACTTGCTTTAGTTTTTCTTGTAAACTCGTGTACATGTGAGAATACACTCGAGGGTACTGACCAAATTATATCGAAGTCAACCTCTTTTATTAAAGTAGTAAGAACTAAGACGTCATATCTTTACTTCTGTTGGAATTCTTCTTTTGATGTGAGAGAAGGATATGCGTATGGAAGAGGGTTCAAAGTCTTTGGGTCAAATTGTGTCTTTACAGTCTTTGATTTTGCTTTTATGATGAAAAGCTTTGTTAAAAAATGAAAGATGATGCTCTAATTTAATTCTTCATTGTCAGCTTGATGGAGATTTGCAAATTCATCTCATCATTTAGACTAATTATATCTTGCACATGTCATTCACTTCCCTTCTGATATAAAAAAGAGATCGAAGCAGATGATGTTCACTCATTATCATGTTAATGTCTCCTCAACTACATCAATGTCAGGATCAAAACTCGATGAAAGTCGAACAATGAGCGATGAAACGTAGATATACTACATTTTCAAGAGTCACTGGTAAAAACGAACCTTGAATCTCACCAAGAAATTCAACAGTCTTAAACAACTGACCCTACTCCTCGGAACTAGTTCATTTACTCCGAGTATGAGAAACTTGAAACACAATAGATAGCCGTGAAAATATCATTTTGTTTGCTGAAATAGACTAATGTTAAACATAAAACTTAGGCTAAATTAGTAGTGTGCACGGTTTGGTTCAATCAGTTAGTAGAGATTATTTTTATAATCGAACCAAATTCAACGGTTATCTAAGTAACCAAACCGAACCAATAAGTGTAGAAAAATCAAACCAAATCGAATCGAAGTAGTAGTTTTTATCGATTATAATTGGTTTAATTATTTATGATTTTGATTATATATATATATATATATTAAAATATTAAGATATATATTTTCATGGTTATAATTGGTTTGGTGATTACTATTTCGGAGAAAAAGTAATCGAGTCAAATTTGCAGTTCTTTAAATTAGCCGAACCAAGTCGATAGAATAAAAGAACCGACTGAACCAATTCGACAAAATTCTGCACACACATAGGCTGAATTTTCAGAGAAGTTTTTGCAAACAGTCTCATGTGAAAGGAAAAAATGATTTTAGATATTTTTTTAATAAAATTCAGTATTTTTTTGAGGGAGAAAATACTAAACTACCTCTTAATTTTTTGGTTGACGTTAGTAACTGCTAGACGAGAGTCTAGTAAAAATATTTTGCTAGACTCAGATCTAATGAATGAAAATTTTAATGGTATAATGCTAGACCGGAGTTTAGCAACTAATTTTGTTAGACGAGGTCTAGCGCAAAGAGTGTTTTATTTTAAAAAACCATATTTCCTTAAAAAAGTTCACTGTCAAATTCAAATCATACCAATAAACTTTTACTAGTCGACAATTTAAATCAATGAACTTTAAAATAAGTAAGTTTACTCCATGAACTTTCAAAATGAGTAAATTCACTCATTTTCATTCATTTTTAACGCTTCATACAATCTCACTTAAAAATGATAAAATTTATTTTATACCCAAAAACTCTCACTTAAAAGTAATTTGCACTCATAATTAAATGAATAAAATTGCTCCGTAAAGTTTTAAAATAGGTAAAATTAACCCACCCCATCTGATTCTTAACTACATTAGAGAGATCGAAATCTTTTTTTCTTTGGCTCCACATTAGGAAAAAAAACAAGTGGGATTCTCTCTAAGGTCTAACCCACCTAAAAATTGGAGTTAATCCCTTTAAAGTAGTTAAAAATCAAACGTAGTATAGTTAATTTTTATTCCTAAAGTAGAGTTAAAGAAAATTTGAGTTGGATCTCTCTAATAAAGTTTAAAACTTATGTTTGATTTTTATTCAAAATATTTAGTTAAACAAAAAATAAGTGAGATTCTTCTAACGAAATTAAAATTTAAACAGAATATGTTTACTTTTATTTATTCTAAAATGTTATGGAACGATTTCACTCATTTTAAATTTATTTAAGAGTGTATATATATAAATTACATATAAGTATAAGTAAAAGTGTATAGGTTAGAATTAAATTTTACCCCATTTTTTTGAGAAGTCCAATGGAGATTATATGAGTCCTTAGAAAATGGACGAAAATGATTATTTTAAAAGTTTATGGAATAAATTTAATTATTTTAAAGTTTAGTTAGTGAAAGTTTATTGGTAAAGTTTGAATTTATCTCAAAAATCAAATATTCTAAATTTCTTTTTTTGTCACTCTTGAGTTTTTCTGAAACAATTTCTCAAATTTCCATAGTTGGAGCACTTCTCTAATTTCGACTTTCTTCTGGTTATCTTTTTTCCGATTTTCCTCAGTGTGAAGAGTGAGAGCTTATTCATCTCTCCATTTCTGGGGATCACGAAGCTTCCTGGTGTTACTGGAGCGATTCTAGCTGTCACTTTCTCTATTAACTTTTGCACCAATGGAATCGACCTTAGCAAACACAACTCTGCAACATAATATGACGGCAGATGATATGGTGTATATGATCGAGTCTAAACGAAGAGAAAGTCGGAGCTTGTTTTTCCGTGGTAAAGTTATTAGGTCAGATAGCTTTCAAACAACTGAAATTGGATTCTGGGTTCATTGATTCTCTGTTTGTGAGAAATTGAAATGCTATTTGCTTTAATACCTAGCTATTCAGTCTAAGTTGTATGGGTGTGAGTGCAGCTTCTATTCTAAATGCCTTATTTTCCAGTGAAAAACACATAGGCAAAAAAGCCAACTCTCAAGTGCTAAAGCAGTAACTAATTCAATCCTTACTCACCTCGAATCCTGCCGCCTTCGGAAAGCTGTTTCCCTCATCTTTGCTTCCCCATCTCCTGAAACAGAGGAGAGAAAGAGTAAGCACCCACCACCTTCTGCTGCCGTCGAGAGAGAGAGAGAGAGAGAGAGAGAGAGAGAGAGAGAGAGAGAGAGTCCACCTGCAGCCTGCACTGAACAAATAGAGCGAATAACACCCACAAGCGGCCTGCCCGGAGAAAGGCAGAGATAGAGATCGAGAAAAGGTTCCGCTTGGGTCTCTTTGAGTTTGAGAGATTGTCTTGTTACTGCGGACGAACTGCTTGGGTTCCGGGTTTACCCTCAGTTTACTTTATAAATTGGTTGAGACAAATGTTTCCAATGCTTGATTTGTCAGGTAAGTTTGAAGTTTGAACAGGTTTGCCTGAGGCTTAAATCTGATTTCTGACCATTCTTTCACCGTTCTCCACTCTCCTTTTGTGTTTCCTTTTCATTTTACTTGTTAATCGCCGAAATGTAGCAGCCATCTCCGTTATCGCGGAACGTAACAGAGTCGAAGGCTGCTGGACCTTTACCTTATGGTCTCCATTAAAAACTTTAATTAGTAGTTGTCGTTGATGTTGACTAAGCACCAAAATGGTTAAATAGTATGCTTAAATTAAAGTTCCACCATAAGTAAGGAGTTGCATGTTTGGTTGTGGCATCGAAGTTGTATGGTACTGCTAAAGCAAGTTCATGGTGCCTGTAGAATTTCGTTTTCCCATTACTATCTTCTGATAGACCAGTGTTTAGCCCTTAGATCTTTGTATTGTTCACAAACAATCCACGCCCAGTTGATAAAAGTAGGGCTTAATGGCAACACTTACCTGGGGAACCGTTGTCTTCAGTTGTACTCGCACTTTGGTCCCCTTGTTGATGCAGTAAAAGTGTTCGACGACATAGTTAAAAAGAATACTATATCTTGGAACATATTTTTGAAAGGGTTGCTAGGATTTGGTAACCTAGAAGGTGCACGTCAGGTGTTTGGCGAAATGCCCATCAGAGATGTCGTTAGTTGGAATTCCATGATAACGGGAATACTTGTGCTCAAGTCTTCTGAAGATGCATTGACTGTTTTTCGAGAAATGCAAAATGCTGGTTTTAGACCGAGTGAGTACACGTTTTCCATTTTGATTTCGCTTGTTTGGTGTACTCATCATGGGAAGCAAATTCATGGTAATATGATACGAAGTGGTTTTAGTGTGTCAAATGTGGTGCTTGGTAACTCATTAGTTGATATGTATGGGAAGCTTGACCTTATTGATTATGTGTTTGGCATCTTTTATACAATGAAGAATGTGGATGTTATTACTTGGAACTCTTTGATTTTGAGTTGCCATAGATCGGGATTTGAGGATTTGGCACTGGATCAGTTCTGCTTAATGAGAACCACAGAGCACTCACCTGATGAGTTTACGACGTCAATTGTGATCAGTGTCTGTTGTCGCTTGCAGGATTTGGAAAAGGGTAAGCAAATTTTTGCTTATTGCTACAAGGTCAGATTTTTTTCTAACAGCATTATATCTAGTGCCATTATTGACCTTTTCTCCACATGCAATAGCCTTGATGATGCTGTTCGGCTTTTTGAAGAACTAGATCGATGGGATCCAGCGCCTTGTAATTCCATGATTTCTAGCTACATGCAACATGGTTTTGGGCAGGATGCATTGTGGCTTTTTGTGAATACCTTGAGGGAGAATCTCAGGCCAACTGTGGTTACACTTAGCAGTGTGTTGAGCTCTGTCTCAGTTTTCATGCCCGTGGCGTTGGGTAGTCAAATTCATTCTTTGGCTGTTAAATTGGGTTTTGAGTATGATGCCATTGTTGCCAGTTCACTTGTTGATATGTACGCCAAAGTTGGATTGATCAATCATGCAATGGAAATTTTTGCGAAGATGGAGGTGAAAGATTTGATATGTTGGAACACGATGATAATGGGTTTGGCAAACAATGGTAAAGAAATCGAAGCTTTACAGATATTTACAGAATTAATTAGGAAAGGTCCACCGGTAGATAGGATTACACTAGTTGGAGTTCTACTAGCATGTAATTATGGCGGTTTTGTTGATGAAGGAATGCTTATCTTTTCATCGATGGAAAAGGAATACGGAATAATTCCTGATGATGAGCATTATGTCTGCGTAGTAGATTTATTGAGTCGTGCTGGTAAGCTCGAAGAAGCAATTGGTGTCATTGAAGCGATGACATTTGACCCGGATTCTAGAATTTGGGAATCACTTCTTCATGCTTGTGCAATTCACGGAGACTTAATGCTCACCGAAAGAGTTGCGGAAAGGGTGATGGAGTTGGAGCCACATTCATCTCTACCATATACAGTGCTGGCTAGAGCATATCAAATGCGGGGAAGATGGGAAAGCATGGTTCGCGTAGGGAATGCGGTGAAACACAAAATGGTGAAGAAGGTGAAAGAGTGCAGTTGGGTGGGAGTGGAAAACCATGTATACACTTGCAAGGATGACCAGTTACAGCATCCTGGAAGCAAATATTTGTATATGCTTATGGGGCTACTTAATTGGGAAACTGAGGAAGAAGGATTTTTCTATGAACAATATGATATTGGGTGCTATGGGTGATAAGAGTTGAGTAAAACAAGAGAAAATATCTTGATTTTTTGTTATCTTATTAAAAAATTGCTATACTTTGTTTTACCTTTGTTTTCTGATATAGATGTTGAATCTCAAGCTTTAAAGATCTGTAAAGGGTTGTACATGAATTTACCGAGACCTGTTTTCTCACCAAAAGGTCAGGTTCCTGATTCTCGTTCCTTTCTTGCTTTACACTTGAATGCTTCACATAGGATCCATCCATGAGGCAGATTGGAACTTTTTATATGGAGATGATGACAATGAGTTTTATGCAATAACAGAAAGAGGTTTATGTTTTTTTATGTGTTTAATACATCTCTACCTTCTACCAAACAAAAAAAAAAAGATTGAGTTTTCTCCAGTGTGATGAACAAGGATGTATACGTGAATGCTTGATATTAGAAGATGTTTTATATATTGAAATCACATTATCAAGTTATCGATATGGCAACTATAAGCTTGCTTTCTCTAAGGTTGGTCCCCCTATTTCTTCATATCTTTGGTGAATCAAATCTAGATTGAACAAACTCCGTTTGGTTTATAAGGTGTGGAATTCGAAACTCATTGTGTTTCCTTTAAATGGACATAACTGATTGTTCCTACATTATGTACTGTGATCAGGTAGACTGAGATTTGGAATTTAAGCTTGTGAATTGAAAGTTAGGAGCTTCTCCCACAGTTGTTGAGCTTATAGAGAAACTATCTTCTGCTGAAACTGCTACTGGCCTTGTGCATTTTGCTAAACCATTCAGGATCGTTAATAATGTAAAATTGAGGTTGATTTCTGTTTTCAGATGGCAGTTTGGTCTGTAACATTGTTAGCCCTATAATGGTTCATCATACTTTTGAGTTCTAGTAACCTGCAAGTGTAAAAAGATGAGTGTAGCATGTTCTATTCTCCCAGGTGGAGCCCTTAAGATAGGTTTCTCTAGATTTCGTGTGAACCAAGAGGATTCAAATTCTCTGAGGTTCTTTCGAACAGCAGAGGTGCATTTGTTTGTATCAACTGTCTATTTCATAATTGAACGAATAATGGACGCATAGGATTTGAAATCTCGGATCCATTGCACTAATATAACACATACTTATAAGATTAGCTTTTTTCTGAATTGGATTGATCTGGACCATACGAATATGATTTGATTGCTAATATCAGTCAGACTTCATGATATGTAGGTTATTGAACTGTAGAGAATCTATTTTCTACTAGGACTAGAGAGTCGATGGAATTGAGCAATTCAAACCTTGTGGTAATCAGTGTTGGCAAAATATGATTTGATGAGTTCATTTATTGGCAATTTTTGGAAGTGGGGTTAAGTATTGTGACCAGGGAATTTGTATTGTCAATGGTGTGGTGATGGTAGGTGAACTCTGAAAGACTCTTGCACTGTCCATTATACTTGAAGGTTCCCTTTCAACAGCGACATTAGCATGTGAATCGTGGGCCCCCGGCCTATTTATGGGATTTAGGTACTCTTTATGTCCTGAGGCTAAGGCATAAGATAGCGGATGTTGGATCTGAGCCGTTGATTTTAGATTTCAAAGGCCCGATTTACAATAAAAAAAAGTAAAAAAGTACAGAAACAAGTTATGTCAAAGTAGTATTTTAATTTTATTTTACGTTGACCAGATCTAGGCTATAGGATATGAACCAACGGGTTTATGAACCAACGGGCATATCACCTTAATATTATCCTATTCAATTGTGGGATCTAAATACCTATTTATGTGTTTCCTCGTATAAGACCTACTAAATCGATAGTTGTGATTGTCTTTTAACACTCATCCTATCTCATCTTATTGAGATAGGATGACTTATACAATATATTATTTCAAGTTTTAAATTGGGGAAAAACTTTGGCATGAAATAAAATCAAGAAGAATGTGAAAAACTATAGAATGAACTATTTTATGCAGATTTCATGTGCGGTTATTTAAAGGTGGATTAACTCTGGTATCGATCTTTCTGTGGTGTTTTAAAATTTTCAATACAATGATATAATTTTATGATATAAATACTAAAATTATATAGCAGAAATATCTAAATGTGGATATTTTTTAGAGTAAATTACACAAACCTCTCATATAGTTTGATTAAATTATACAGACACCTCCTCTATATTCAATAATTACACAAACCTCCCCTCTGTTAATTTTCCACCCAATTCTGTTAAGTTTTAATTGAAAACCCAAAAATACTCCTCTCATCACTACACAAAATCCCTAACACTCGCCCAACACAACCCTAACACACCCAACAGGCCATTACGAAATCCCCAAAGCCAAACCTCACGAAACCACCTACTGCCGCGGGGAGAGATACGGCCACGACCTCTCCCATTAGCTGCTACGGTCACAAGCTTGGGGCATTAGCTTAGCCACGGCCACGATCGCCACCGCCCAGCATGAAATCCCGAAAGGTCAAACCTCACGAAACCACCATACTACTGCGGGGATAGATACAGCCACGTCCTCCGCCATTAGCTCAGCCACGGTCACGAGCTCGGGGCATTAGCCCAACCACGGCCACGATCGTCGCCATTAGCCCAGCCACAGCTACGATCCCGCCATCCGCCCATCCACGCCCTTCCACGATCTGTTTCTTTTTGCTTCGAGACTTTTGTTCTGTTTTATGGTGATATGCTAATTCTTGAATTTTTTTACTGAATTTTGTGGCTCCTCATCTGTTGTGGTGATATGCTATGCTAATTGTTGAATTTTTTTTGTTTGAAATCAATGTGTTTTGTGAATGACTTTTGTTTTGTTCTCTTTTGCTTTAAGACTTCTGTTCCGTTTTGTGGTGATATGCTAATTCCTGAATTTTTTTACTGCATTTTGTGGTTTCTCATCTGTTGTGGTGATATGCTATGCTAATTGCTGAATTTTTTTGTTTGAAATCAATGTGTACTTTGAAATCTTGATTTGTGTTTATGTTCCTGTTTGATTTTGTAGATGGAGGTTAGACCTGATTTGGAAATTGGTAATCCAGTTGATGTTATAAATGACTCTGTTGTTAGTGACTCTGATAAGGAGTGGATGTGTGATTCTAGCGAGGAAGAGGTTGAAGCTATGGAGAGCGATATAGAGACAAATTGTGTCAGTGAAAGTGAGAATGATAATGATGAAATATTATCTGATTAAAATTCTGATGAGCCTGTTGATGGTGGCTTTGGTTCTGAAAGTGATGAAGAAGAACATGGTGTTGACATTACTAAGGGGATGGATGCAATGCCATTTGTAGGTGTTGAAGGTGAAAAAATTAGTCTGATGGAGGGGCTAGTCTCTTTAAGGATGTAAAACACTTTAGGGAAACATTGGAAAATTTAGTTATCCACGAAGGATTTGGTGTCATAAGGGTAAAAAATGAGAAGTCAAGGGTCACATGCATATGTAGTGGTAATAATTGCACATGGAGAATTCGTGCATCTCTTATCTCAGATGGGACAACTTTAATGATCAAAAGTTACAATGGTACTCATTCATGTGTAAGGGTTTCTAAGAATCTCAACGCCACGTCTGTATGGATATCAAATGTTCTTTCCAACCAACTTAGAGCTGACCCTAACATGTCAAAGGATTCGATGCGTGCAATTTTAGTTGAGAAGTATGGCATCAATCCACACCCAATGCAATTATATAAAGCCTGAATGAGAGCAAAGGATGAAAACATGGGCAATCATGCAATCTCATACAAAAAGATACGTGCATATGCAAAAATGGTGCTGGAGAGAAATCCGGGGAGTATGGTAAAGATACAATGTGATTGTACAACTTCAATTCCAATATTCGAAAGGATATTCATTTGCCTAGAGGCATGTAAACGCGGTTTTTTGCAAGGTTGTAGGTTATTTATTGGGCTCGATGGGTGCCATCTTAAGGGACCATATAGAGGGGTCATATTGGTGGCCATTACGATGGATGGTAATAATAGCATATTTCCCGTGGCGTATGCTGTGGTGGAAAGTGAGAACAGAGATAGTTGCTATTTCTTCCTACGTCTTTTATTTGAATGCATAAGTGATCACCATGGAATCCTAACTTTTATGTCAGATAGACAAAAGGTAATTGACCATGTATATAACCATAATTGTCTTAGTTTTTTCCCGTTTGTACATATATTGATATTCATTATATTTATATCCATTTTATGATATGTAGGGTCTAGTTAAGGCAGTGGCTGAGATATTTCCCAATGCTAATCATCGATGTCGTGCTAGACATTTGCTCAAAAACTTCAAGGAAAAATTTCCATGTTTGTTACTAAAGCTTGAGTTTTGGGTCGCTGTGAAGGCTTATAACAAGTTAGTCTTTGACAATGCTATGGATAACATAAAAAAGTTAGTAAAGATGCATTTGATTGGTTGGAATACATTTTGATGAGTACTTGGTCTAGACATGTATTTGACCATAGGAGAAAAAGTGAACATGTAACCAATAACATGACTGAGTTATTTAACCATTGGGTTGGATCATATAGAGATAGCCCAATATTGACATTACTTGACAAAATTCGCACAAAGTTTATTAGTCGGCTACAAAAGTGATATAAAAAAGGATGCTCAAATGAGAAATTGACTCCAAAATATAGAAAGAGGTTGGACAAAGTCATACAAACTTCTAGGATTTGTAGTGCTCTTCCTTCTAGTTTGGAGAAGTATGAAGTGACAAAGGGTATTAGTAGGTTTGTTGTTAATTTAAGTAAACACTCAAGCGATTTACCTTGTAGAATTTTAGAATTTCTGGAACAGAAGTTGACCTACGAGTGCCACGATCCATCTGGTCCAGACATTCTAAAGCTGCACCGTCCATGTTTTTTGGACTCAAAACAAGGCTCCAACGAGTAAACCCTGTCGCACATGTAGATCTGTGAATAATCTTTCGATTTGATATCTTATGAGCCACGTTGTTCCACCCGAATCAAAAGTTATGCCCTCTGAAAATTGACCTGCGCGTGCACTATTCATCTGTTCTAGAAATTCTAAACCCACACCGTCCGTGTTTTTTGGACTCAAAACTAGGCAGGGATAAGTAAACCTCGTCGCACATGTAGATCTCTAAATAAGCTTCGATTTGATATCTTACGAACCACGTGGTTCCACCCGAGTCAAAAGTTATGCCTTCCAGAAGTTGGCATGTACATGCCACGATCCATCTGTTCTAAAAATTCTAAACCCGCACCGTTCGTGTTTTTTGGACTCAAAACTGGACTGTGACGGGTAAACCTGGTCTCACATGTAGATCTCTGAATAAGCTTCGATTTGATATTTTATGGGCCACGTGATTCCACCCGAGTCAAAAGTTATGCCTTCTAAAAGATGACATGCACGCGTCACGATCCATCTGTTCCAGAGATATGATTTTAGAGAGATAAATAGATGTTTAATTTGATAAAGAGAGTGAACAATAGAGCGAGATTTGAGAGATATATTCGGTGTGGAGCGAGAGAGGGTGATTAATAGAGAGATATATGTAAATATCTATTTATTATTTTGTACTTATTTTACCTTGCGTTAATTTTAAGAGAGAGATTGAGAGAATAATACAACCTTATAAACATATTAGGATAATCTTAATAAATCATGTTTCTATAGCATTTAGTTCTAATAAATGTACTTAGACCAATGGGTTTACTAAAATCGGTTAACCTAATGGTTACTATAGCCTTTAGTGTGGTGTGATTATCAAGTTTTAACTAATTAAACCTAAAAATTCACATGCAATTGATGTCATAAAGCGATACTTATAAACATATTACGACAATCATAATAAATCACGTTTCTACAAATGAGATGCATGATTAAAAAAAATTATGTGTGATTTTCATGTATGGCATGTGATCAACTAATGCATGGACATGTTATCAAACATAACAATTAAATAATTGTTTAACAATTAAATAATAATGGATCGAGTTACTATTGCGTATTTCTAAATTACAACATTTGAAATAAAGAAATAAAAGTACAAAGCGAAGTTCAAGAATACATATTTCCCAATCACAACCTTTCGACTGTCATTTCAGATCCCTTTCGTTCGTTCCCGCTCTTCTTCTTATCCTTCTTTTTTTGTTCTGCATAGTTAGGCAAATGCCATTCCCATTCTGGAGGCGTGGGTCATTCGTAAGTCTTTTTCCTGTATGACCGGACTGTCTTTCCCGTTCTGATGATGTTTCCCGCTTCCATGCTCTTTTCTAATTCTCGAGTTCCTTCCTGTTTAGAGTTCCCGTCCGTGTTTTCGCTTACTTCATGATCTGTTTGTGCCACTTCCATTTTTCCGTCTAACCCTCAATCTTGTCATGTTCATGGTCTACGCATCTTCTTAGGATTCATTCTTTCTGTACACGCGTGTCTTGGGTGATTTTTTCCCTTTTCAAGAAGATAAATAGAGAAAATGTAGAGAGACAAATATCAAGAAAGAGGGAGTTTGTAAGAGAGACAAAAGGTGAGAGACGAAGCTTATGAAGAGTGAAACAGAGGACATGCAGTTTGGGAGGGAGATGAAGGAAGGCAAAAGTATGAGAGAGAGGGAGAGAGGCGATAGAATAATGAGATTTTTGGGTTAGTGGGTTAATTATGGCTTTGGAAATTGAGAATGTTAGGTTAGTGGTTTAGTAATTTTATAATGGTTTTACTTATATTCAATTCGGTTTGGTTTCACCCAAGTCAAAGGTTATGCCTTATGGAAGTTGACCTGCGCGAGCCACAATTCGTGTGTTACAGAAATTATAAATCTGCACCGTCCGTGTTTTTTGGACTCAAAACTAGGTTGCGAAGGGTAAAAATTGTCGCACAAGTAGGACTCTAAATAAGCTTCGATTTGATACTTTACGAGCCACGCGGTTCCACCCGAGTACAACGCTATGCCCTCCAGAAGTTGACATGCACGTGTCACGAGTCGTCTATTCCAGAAATTCTAAAGCTGCACCATCCATATTTTTTGTAATCAAAACTGGGCTACGACGAAACCCTATTGCACATGTAGGTCTCTAAATAATCTTCAATTTGATATCTCATGGGCCACATGGTTCAACCCGAATCAAAAGTTATGCCCTCCGGAAGTTGACTTGCACATTCCACGATCAGTCTGTTCCAGAGAATTCTAAAACTGCACCGTCCGTATTTTTTACTCAAAACTGGACTGCGATGGGTAAACATTGTCGTATATGTAGTTCTTTGAATAAGATTCAATTTGATATCTTACTAGCCACGTGGTTCCACCAGATTCAAAAGTTATGCCCTCTGGAAGTTTACCTGCGCGTACCACGATCCGTCTGTTCCAGAAATTTTAAAGCTGCACCATCTGTGTTTTTTGGAATCGAAACGGGACTGGGATGGGTAAATCATGTCGTACATGTAGGTCTCTGAATAAGCTTCGATTTTGATATCTTACATGCCACATAATTCCACCCGAGTCAAAAGTTATGCCTTTCAGAAGGTGACCTGCGCGTGCCACGATCCGTCTGTTTCAGAAATTCTAAAGCTACACCGTCTGTGTTTTTTTTACACGAAACCGGGTTGCACTGGGTAAATCCTGTAGCACCGTCCATGATTTGACGACGCTTGTTGAGGGTAACATAAAACCCCCACCTTTCAGACAGCTTCCAGGAAGTCCCAAGAAAAATAGGAGGAGTGAATAAGATGAACCCACACCAGGGGATGTCCGGAAGAAGTCTTCCACAGTGAGGTGTGCAAACTGTAAAGAAATGGTTCACAATAAGAGAAGTTGTCAACGTGCTCCTGTTAAGAAGAAGTCAACAGTCCAATCGAGAACCAAGACCAACTCACAGCAAACATAGAGTACATTTACTGACAGCTCATTTCAAGAGAGGATGAAGGCAAAGATGACTGCCAAAAGACTAAAAATGTTAGTTTCCATCTAGTAACATGTTTCTATTTGTTTATAAGCTAACATTCTATACTAGTTGGTTTATTTACGGTGCAGAATTTGAAGGCAAATGAATCCTCCCCCATGCAGGGGAATAGATTGAGTGGAGGGCATGGATTTGATAGAGCCATTTGTTGGCTTTATAGGCTATATTTTTTTAGAATCATTTGTTGGCTTTAGGCTATATTTTGTTTTGAGTCATTTGTTGGTTTTAGCCTATATTTTTTGAGTCATTTGTTTGCTTTATAGCTACATTTTTTAGAGTCATATGTTGGTTTAATGGATAATCTTATGAAGCTCTACATATATTTTGGATAATTTTATGAAGTTAAGTAGATTGAATAACTTAGTGGTTGAATTGCATTTTGGATAATTTTAGTGTCGTTTTGAATGGTTTTGGAGTAAAATCGTGTTATTCATATTGAAATTCTAATGTTGAATTAAATTAGAGCTACTTAGATGATTCGGATGAAAATGATGTTTGGATCAAATTGTTAGAATGTTGTTTGGAATAGTTAGTTAATGTGTCGATTTTGGATAATTCTAGATTAAATTAGTATTATTATGTATTTAATTAATTTGGTAGTGATAATTTGATTTAAATTGTGGATAAGGGTATTTTGGACATTTCGGCATCAATCTAACTGCTGTCAAAAAATTTTGTTAAAAATTGGATCTAATTGTTAGAAAATGTAAAATACAGAAGAGATCTATGTAGTTATTGAATATAAAAAAGGTCTATGTAATTTAATTAAAATCACAATAGAATTTAACGATTATTTATACTATTTGTTATAAGCTAATTCATGTAAGTACTGTCTACATGGATTGGCACTACTGAAAGTGATTGTCAACTGTATCTTCAATTTCTTTTTTTATAAGGGTTGGGACTTGGGAATTGGGAATTGGGAATTGGGAGAGGGATTTAGATCCTTCCCTTTGGATCTAAATCCTGAGTAGACTTAGAGTGGTATCTTTCTACTACAGTTTACAAATCGAATTATTATTTTAATAAATAATAAATAATAAATAAATATTCGGGAAAAAACAAAAGACGACAAAATTGAAAACACTAGGATATTGCTCCATATATTCCTCTTCTTTGGAGTTTATGAAAAATCATCGAACACAAATGGAATGGGGAAAGTCTTGTCTAAGATATGCATGGAACATCTGGAGCTGTGAGCCTACCAGGAGATAGGATCAAAATTATGAAGCAGCCACGTCCAGCAAAGCTCCACAGTTTCTCCCCTATCATCTTTTACTACTGCCAAGCTATATATTCAATCAACATCTCGTCATTATTCAATCAACTCTTTCATGTTTTTCTATTAATAATTAAATATTTTAAATCATTATCGTTAATTAAATATTAATATTTTAATAGTGTGAATTTTTCAATACTGTTCATTGATAACCTGGTATCAGTTTATATGATAAGATATCAAGAGTTTTAACCTTCTAATAATACAAATTATATGTCCGTATATCTCTATTTAGTTTTAATTCAAGAGTTTTTTCGTCTCCAGTGATTTGATATGAAAAGTAAAAAAATAGTCATTTTTAATTAATCAAATATTGCCATATCTAATTACTTTAAATTTCAAGTAACAAAAATTAACTTAATTAAGTTAAAATATAATTTCCCAAAGTGAATATATAAAAACGTGTCAGAGCTTAAGTCTTTTAATCCAACACCCTTCATCTTCACTCCTTAACGTACCCATCAACCCCCTCTGTTTTTTTCCCTTTCTTCTTCTTCTCCAACTTTTAAAGTGCTTTTTTTTTTTTAAATATTGCTTCTTCCTTCTTCTTCTGCAGCTTTTCAAGTGCTTATTTATATAAATTGTAGCCAAGTGATCAGACCCATCATCAAAATAATTAAAGAAAAGGAAGGTTTTTGCTTTTGCATGTCTCTGTTTTCAATGGCAGTTTGGTTTGCAAAATCAAGAACAAGTGTTGCTTCTTTAAGGAGGAATTTGTTGGGTTTTTCTGGATTTTATACGGGAGATTTTTCATGTCCATTTCTTCAATCAAATTACAGTAATTGTACAGAGTTTAAGGTTAATTGCGAAGGAAGAAGGTTAAATGGAAGTGATTATTATGGTTTAAGTGATCTTTGTAAAAGTCCTAATCGTTTCTCCATTAGTAGACGTTTCAAGTCCACAGAAGCTGAAAGACAACTTTCTTCACATTACTTAATCACTGATGAAGATGAGGATGAAGATGTTGACAACGATGATCAGGTGATTTTTTTTCTTTATTTTGGAAATTAAGAGCTTTTCTTGTTCTGTTTTGTCTATTATTATTTATTTCTAATTTTTGTTTGCCTTTTATGGAAGTAAAAAAGGAAATTTAACTATTCAATTCATACACAAGAATTAAAATAAAATATTACCGAGTGATTCATGAGATTTTTAGTGACCATATCTTTGAAGATTGTGTTTAGATGAAAATATATATTGATAACTCATAATAATTTAAAATTTAATTTTAATTCTTTATACTATTATAAAACATTAGTCTTTTAATTACAACGAAGCAGGGAAATTAATTTATTATTTGTTTTGTAAAAGTTATAAATATGAGAAGTATATGAAAATTTGGATAACACGATTCGTATCTAACTTCTTAAGTATGAATAAGAGATTTAACGAGAATTTAGGTAATGAGATTCATATCCGTAACGTTTTAACTATGAGCGAGGGACTTAACGAAAATTTAGATAATAAAATTCATATCCATAACATTTTAGGTATGAGTGAGGGATGACATACGTGTTTACTTATTAGATTTTGTTCATGTTTTAGTTTAGAAAGATATGTAGTGAACTAAAAGAACTCTTATTAGAATGAAACAATAAATTAAAAATAATTTTGTTGATTTTTTGTATTAAATTCTATTCATTGTACAGAGAGAGAATTTTTTGGTTCATTAATCTTTTGACAAACTACTAAATTGACCTAAACCAAACAGAAGAAATTTAAGTTACCTTTTTAAGAGAACCAAATTATAATTCATTCATTTAATACTTTAAATCATTAGAATATTGAATTAATTTCATTGTCACTTTATGAAATTTTAGAGACGTTTATTTATTCTAATAACCTTCTTTCACTTATCTGATTTATCGTTTGATTTAAGCAACGGTAATAGTTCGCACTCTTTTGGTTATATCTTAATAAATCGGTTTTGTTTTCAATTAGTGATAAATTCCATGATACTGACTAATTAAAACATTAATTAGTATTTGTGCAATATTTTTTGCCAAGGTTATAAATTCTACTGGAATTATTAGAATTTTTTATATTACTACAAGTCGAATCCACGATCTTAAGCTTAATTAATTAATAGGCCAACCTATATAATATAATTTTTTATATTACAAAAGCTAAGTTTTAGCATATTAATGGCCAACAACTTTTTTGATGGAGTGAATTACTTTTCCTTTTTATGATTTCATTGATGGTAATATAATGCATTGACTAACTTGAATGTTCATTGACATTGAATATTTTGAATTTTAATTAGTATTACTTATTTAGGTTGTTGTGATAGTTGGTAGAAATTATTAAATCATGGTATCTTACCTTACATACTTTCAGTCAGTAAAAGATATATATTTGACAATATTTTTCACTCACATAGTTTTAATAAATATATTATTCATAGGTTAATTATTGATTTCTCACGCTTGTACTCAGAGAAATACATTTAGCTATAATGGTAGGTCATTAAAATTAATTACGCAATATTAGTATATCATTGAAATTTATTATTTCATGATTTATTCTTAGTAGATATATTATTTACTTTTCCTCACATATATACGGAGGTGAATTTTTCAGTTAGTTATATGGTAAGATTTTTCATCCCCCAACATTTTGATTTCAATATGTTTAGGGTTGTCATTTGTTTTGTTTTCTTTTAGGTTTCAATTTTAATTTTTGGGGTTTCCATGGTGATAGACAATATTCAAATATGGATTAGGGAAATGAATTAATGGTACTTAGGATACCTAATGTTAAGGAATTTGATTGATTTTTTTATTTCATTTTGGATTCAAAATATCCTATTTTCTTTCATTAGGATAGCTAATTATGGTAGTGAATTTATTAAAACAAAAGAATATATTGGTCAATAAGTTTTATAATATCTTTGTTAGTTTCTGAAAACGGCTATAATACTAAAATTCTTAAAAAAACTCATATTTATCTAAAGATACCTATGTTTATTGTCTATATGTGTAAATGTACTTATTTATTGGTACTGGTTGAAAGTCACGTACGTTGAAAGTCACGTACGTTGCACGTGTTGAGCCATGTTAATATTTCATTTAAACTTAAAATTTTACAATCATAGAATAATTCTTATTCTTATAACAAGTTTCATTAATTAAAATGTCAATAGACAGTAAGTTTTATTTACTTTTTTTTTCTAGATATTCACTTTATTATAAATGAATAATAACCTTTACATATATAATAGAGGAGATATTAAAAAAAGAATGAAATTTATTTCTAATATACGAACGGTAAATATTGTGTTAATAAAAATTAACTTTTAATGTAAAAGAATAAAAAAAAAAGAGATATGCATTTTGTCCCATATCGAAGTGAGTAAACGGGTAAAAACTTATTAAATATAGATATTTTATTTTTATATACGGTTGAGATATTTTCACAAAAAAAAAAATGAAACTATTAATTATTTTTATATAGTAAGATAAGATAAGATCTATTTTTGAAATAAGGTTTATTCTTGACTAATTAAGACTCTTAAATTTCTTCTAATTAATACATATTTTTTAGTACAGAAGCATTTAGTTAATTACTCGTCTCTGGATCCAATTCTTTTGGGGGGGTTTCTTTATTTGAGGGAATATTCTATTTTGACAGAGACACCTCCCATATTGGCTTTTGCAAATTTTTCATTGATATGAAATTCGATTTTATGAAAGAAAATCTGAAATTTTTTGTCAACAAAAATATTCTGATTGGGGAGAGAACAATTCTTACTATTATATATTTCTACCTAATAATGATTAATCATGAATTCAAATACTATTTTATTGGTTAAATGAATCACCTAATCACATATCCTTTTCTAAGTTTTAAAAAGTTTGCAAATCAGATTTTTATTTTTATTTAAGTGCAAATCAGACTTAACAAGAGTTTAATTAGAATAATATTAATGTAATTAAGTTGGATTTTGGAAAAATAGAAGACTAGAAAAAGATACAAAAGATTATCTCTCCTCATATTAACCATTTTTTCATAAATATTAGAATTAACCAATGCTAAATAAATGTTTGAAATTTATCTTCTTACAAAAAATGATGAAATATTGGTTTATATTTAATTTTCAAAATTGTGAGGTTCAAACAAGCAAGAGTTGATTAATTCACTGAATAGATTTGATAAAAGATAGATGCGTCATGATCCTAGTTAGGTAAATTTTAATTACATGCTGGATATTCTAGTATCTGTTCTTTTTTATGGGACCACATATGTGTCGAGTTCCATATTTTGGTTCGAGAACTGTTTGTAAAAATACGAAAACCACTCGTCGAACTTCGGAAAATTATTAAGTATACTTTTGCATAGGTTTCTCATTTACTTTTCATATATGAATGTTTGTTGGGATGGATCTCATTGTGGTTTGCTAGTGCAGGCCATGGATTTTCCAGGAGGAAGAGTGGGATTTTCTTTAGAAATGAATTTCATTCCAGCTTCTTCTGAGAAAAGGGTCCCCTGTTTCCGAGTTCTCGATAACGACGGACAACCAATAGCAAATGACAGTTTCATACAGGTTAGTCAGTTTTTGGTACAATTACATAGAACTCAGCCGTCACGAGCTCCAATGATTTTGGAGGTTTCAATACTTTGTTGTGAAATATTTGATAGTTGAACAAAGAAGTAGCAGTGGAGATGTATAGTAAGATGGTTACTCTTCAAATGATGGACATCTTATTTTATGAAGCACAAAGGCAAGGCAGAATTTCATTTTACTTAACAACAAGTGGTGAAGAAGCTATTAACATTGCTTCAGCAGCAGCACTTTCACCTGATGATCTTATTTTGCCTCAGGTTAATACTAAAAACTATCTGCTCGAATTCGTTCGTTTTAGAAAATGAAATTAGTAGAAGATCGTGTTTTTTAAATAAAAAATAAATATCCCAAAACATGTTTTGCAGTAGTATTTAAGAGTCGATTTAGAATAAATATTATGACAACTTGTTTCAAGAAAAAGTTTGATAAATAGTTAAAATCAGATTACTTCCTTACTTTGAATATCATTGCCAGTACCGGGAGGCCGGAGTTCTACTGTGGCGGGGATTTACACTGCAAGAATTTGCGAATCAGTGCTTCGGAAACAAGGCTGATTACGGTAAAGGACGGCAGATGCCAATCCATTACGGTTCCGACAAGTATAATTACTTCACTGTCTCATCGCCAATCGCGTAAGACCTCTAATCCACAGTAATGGCTTTTTTCAAGTATTATCTGAATATTTTGATCAAATGACTCAAAATAATGATGAATGTTTATTCAGCACACAACTTCCTCAAGCTGTTGGTGTTGCTTATTCTCTTAAAATGGATAAGAAGCAAGCTTGTGTAGTCACCTTTTTTGGGGATGGTTGCTCCAGTGAGGTAATTTGTTATGACGATCTTCTGTCTTAACTCGGAAAACTATGATTCTATCGATTAGATTTCAATCATGCTTTTCTTATAGGAAAATTAATTAATCCCAATTGTATGTCAGGGGGATTTCCATGCTGCTTTGAATTTTGCAGCAGTTATGGAGGCTCCGATGGTTTTTATCTGTCGTAACAACGGTTGGGCCATCAGTACAAGTGCAGAAGAACAATTTCGAAGTATACTCTCGAGTCTTTGTTTTCAGTTTTTCTATTTTATTGATAATTTGAAAACAAGTTTTCATAAAACTTGAAAACAAGGAAACGATGTTGTCCGTCAAAATAAAATAATATCCGGAAACATGTGGCGTATTTATCTAAAAACAGGTTTTAAGATCAGTTAAGAAATACATGTTTGATAAACTTGTTTTTTCAGTAATTTTTTATTCCTTTTCTGGAATCTTGCATTAAGAGTACATTATGGTATGGCGCAGGTGATGGCATTGTCGTTAAAGGTCGAGGCTATGGAATACGAAGCATTCGGGTTGACGGAAATGACGCTTTAGCCGTTTACAGCACGATTCGCACCGCGCGTGAGATGGCCATAACAGAACAAAGACCTATATTAGTTGAGGTACAACCAAATTTGTTGGTTTCTAGCTAGCTTGCATACATCAGTGTTCATGTTGTAAAGTGTAACATGTTGAATAATTTGATTGAAAAAATCCAGGCCCTTACATATAGAGCAGGACACCATTCAACATCTGATGATTCGACCAAGTATAGGCCGGTCGATGAAATTGAGTACTGGAAAAAGGATCGTAACCCAGTGAACAGATTTGGGAAATGGCTAAAGCGCAATTGTTGGTGGAACGATGAAGACGAGTCCGATCTTCGAATCAGTGTTAAGAAACAGGTTAAAATTATGTTTAGTGTTAGTCTGTTTTAGAATGAAGATTATATATCCTCTTGGCATTTCTTAATTTGATTTGATTTTGTTTACGGTTGCAGTTAGTGGAAGCCATTCAAAATGCAGAGAGGACAGAGAAACCTGCTCTTGTAGATCTATTCTCAGATGTGTATGATAATCCACCTTCAAATCTTGGGGAGCAAGAGAAACTACTTAGAGAAACTGTAGACAGGCATCCACTGGATTACCCCTCTGATGTTCCTTGTTAATTAATTGTTCTTACCATAACTCATTCAAATTTCTGTATAGAATTAACCCAACCTTCTAAATTAGCACACTTCTCCATAGTCCTTAAAAAACTCTGTTGTTCAAAGTGTGCAGACCATTTTCTATTCAAATTTAGCAAATTGCATGGGTGCTTTTGTAACAAGGATTCCTTATACTTTTAATTTGGTTTATTATCTAGGCGATTGACTCTGGTCTATGGATCATGATCGTCTTCTTTCAATTAAATAAGATCGATATTGTCCGATCTGCAACATTGAGTTAGATTAAGTAAAAAGAAATGAATAGAAATATAACTTTTTTTTTCTTTTAACTGTCTTGTTCGGTAGATATGCGTAATTGCTTTTGTGTTCAACGAGTTATATTGAATGAACATAACTCTCATATTTGGTCAAGAATGGGAATACATATTACAAATTATAGATATTTGGACAAAGCTTCATGATGTTCCAAGTGTGTTGAATTAATGTTTTTCTCTCCTCTGCCACTGTATCTCCCTGTACTTTGGGCTCTTGGCTGACACTAATTTAGTCTCGGAATTAATGTTTTATGGTTCACTAAATTGATTTGATAAATTAACTTATAAATAACTATTACATCAATTAATTATTTAAAAGTTAATCAATTATTTAGTTGGTATAAAATTACTTAAAATGAAACGATGTGAAATATAGAATTTTGGCACGAGCTCAATTTGGGGTTAATGTGGTAAAAGGGAGATGGAACCAATAAAATTTTGCTAACATTATGCAATGTATACACTCCATGGAACAAAAATATTACCATTTTTTCTTTGTTTAGTTTTTCAAAACATTGATTAATTCTTGGTGATCAACTCCTTTGTTGGATTTTGTGAGACCAAATGAGAGAACAAAAAGAAAAGACGTTTGGACTTGAAAGGATGTGGTGAAGCAATAACCAAAGAGGCAATGTTTGTATTTGGAATTCATGATGTAACCCATGATGGATGTAGTAATAACATGCCAAAGAGAGAATCACTACAAGAAATATGATATTTTATAAGAGTCAAAAAATTCTGTGAAAAGTAATTCACAAGGTTCTCGCGGCGCCTGTGACAGCCTCTCATATTAAAAATCTACATTTTTCGAAAGACGTAATACCTCCTGTGAAGAACCTTGTGGTCTCTCACTTTTTACAGGTTTTTTAGTCCTGTAAAACGTTGTTTAATAGAGTTTACGGACCCATGTTGAATGTATTCAATATATGTTTTTAATATTTGTGAATTAACATTCATAGATATTTTTATATTCTATTAAATCATATACCAAAAGCTTTTTTGAATCTTATTGAAATAAATTATGCCTCTTATAAATAACTTTTCCCGACATTTTATAAATATTATTTTTTTACAATCAATTTATATGCACCTGTTTACATAAATATTTAAGCATTCAAAATTAATACATTACTAGACTAAAAGACATTCATAAATCATTTTATTTTTACAAAATATTATCCAAAAGTATCATCTAAAAGTATAAGTACTTAGTCTATTAATACAATAGTATCATCATTCGTTTCAAAAAATAAAAAAAACATCTAAAAGTTTCACAGACGCTACAAAATAGCTTCAAATTTTCATTGACAGTTTCATATCTCAACTCTTCAAACTTAGATGCAATGTTAAAAAGTCTGAAGTGATTGTAGATCCTGCATTTTAAAGAGAATAGTCATTGTACATGTTTAAATTTCTCACAATTAACATACACTACGACTACAAGATGAACATATTAAGCCTTACGTAGCGAAAATCTGATACAAAATGAACATATTAGTTAAATTTAAAAGTACTATGAATTCACCACTAAAATATTTAATTTATAACTAATTAGTGGATCAACTAATAGCAATAGCCTTTTGTATATGAGGGCTGACGACCTCAACGTTGACTACCGACAAAGTGCAACTCTTACGGCGTATCGGAAGTGTCTCCACCAAGGACGTACCATGGAGTGTCACCGCTGAGGTGCACCCCATAGGGTGCTGCCACTGAGATGAACACCTTAAGGTGCCTATGGGGTTCATCCCCATGGCAGCACCATGGGGTGTCACCCCTCTAGTAGCACCATTGATGTTACCCTCATGGGTGTACCATGGAAGTGCATTGATCACTTTTCATAATGTAACTTGTAGACACACCACTATACTATCACAACGAGTCATCACAAGACAAACCACCAAGTCAAGTGACAAAGACTTGGGTGGACGTATGGTTGCCTGGGAATGTTCGAGAGGCTATGGACTGGCAGAATTATGGGCGAGGCTACGTTGTACTAGGCAGGGGACATACATCCTCGGTACGACAACTCTAGACAATGAGGGTGTGCTACCCTCCCACCTTGGGGAGGGGTTTTATTTGAGAGAACCTTTGTAGAGGAGGCGTTGGGTGAACACCATCGTCGCGCCTCACCGGCTAGGCGTTTTGTCCCTAGATCATGGTCATTACACAAAGACCCACATGACGTCATCCAATTGGCTCATGTGTAATCCTCCTCTTACTCACCTAAGCATGATCAGTCAGCTTACGTGACACGATTTGATTGACGGGCTTGCAACTAATCCCTCTAGGGATTAGTTACAATGCTCCCCCCTCTTTTTGCTCACCTATAAAAGAAGGGCTCCTCCTCATTTGGGGGGATTGAAAATTTAAAGAGAGAAGCTCCCACTTTAGAGAGAGAAGCTTCAATTTCTAGAGTGAGAAACTCCCACCTCTAGAGAGAGAAAGGGGTGCGGTCATAAGAGAGGCAGAGATTAGAGGAATGACCCGCCGCCTTTTCCTTACACCATAAATAAGGTGGAATGGCTAGTGGATGTATGGATAAAGGACAAAGAGATCACCTTGCCTTGAGTCATCGTACTACCTACGAGGGAGAATATGAGTTCTCCAAACTTTTGCCGATAGATCCTATGAGGCAATTCTGATTGGTCAATAAAAATATATTTCAATGCAATTTCCTTTTTCTTTTTCCTTAGAATCATGATAAATCATTAGAATATATTCTAATCATTCGAATATAATCATTCTAATATTCTAATATAGAATAAAATACTATAAATTATATATATATATATAAATTCTAGAATATACGTGCCTTGCGTGATTCTACTGTGTTTTTTGCACTTGACTGGGTGGACAGTTGACCGGAAGAGATCTTCGATTCGCCCGGCCAGCAGGCGGGCAGCGTGCTTATCTTGTGTGACAAAACTACAGAGCGAGTGTCTCTTCTAGGCGGGTAGCTGTGTGACAACACTACAGAGAAAGCGGCACTTTCGTGTAACATGCTATGGTCTCAACGCCCTTACGAGGTAGTGATAAGTTTCACGCGCTCTAAGCCTGGCCCGCTCGTTGTTAGGAAGATTGGCCACAATTTGAGCGGTGCTCTCACTTCACACCTTGGAACGCACCGTTCTTATCACACCCCACTCAAGAGTGTAAATTCTTAAGAAAATTCTTTGATGAGAAGTTGAAGAAGGGTGAGATCATTACAGAAGGTGTCGGACCCGTGGACACACCCCCTTTTTCCCCACCATGCCAATGTTAACATGATTAGCGCCGACACAATAGAAACGACCTCATGTCTTAGCATAGGGAGAGACATCGCTTTCATAGATAAACTCTTGAACACAAGGACTTGTAAAATTTGTTTGATACATTTGGGTTGGATGATATTGTACGACGTCAAGTCTCTAAAAAGTTAATAGATGTCGCTCGAAAAAATTATGCTCCAACGAATTGTTGCTTTGCACAACCGCCTTTGAGCAAGATGAGGTGGAACGAGGAGAGTGCCATCACATTCACCAATGTCGACCAACATGTTAAGAGGACGGGACACAATCACCCTTTCTATATGGAGGCAATGGTCAATGGAGTGCAAGTAAGGCGCTCCCTATTGGACAGTGGATCGAGAGTGAATGTCATGTCCTATGCTACCTTCAAGGCGGTTGGCATCCCAGAGAAGCAAGTAGTGAGACAATCAATAGTTATGAAGGGTTTCTCATCAACAAGTGTGAGGACGATGGGTTATGTCAATGTAGAGTTGCAAATTGGACCAATAAGAACCACCCACTGTTTCTATATGATCGAGTACAATACGGTCTACCACGTATTATTAGGGAGGCCATGGATTTACGATCATGAATTCCCATCAACCTTACACCAGTGCCTGAAATCGCGATGGCGTGGTAAGAACATCACGGTGGCGATAACCAAAGCACCATTCGATGAGACCAAGGCTCACTTGATAGAGGCGACACTCTTTGACGAACTTGCAATGGCAGGTGCTGCCGTGCCTAGAAGGATGATTGCCACCACTTTGCCGAGGTGGGAGCTTGCCAAAGGAAATGAAGCACTTACATCGAAGACTGAGTTGGTAACCCGTGTGACTTTGTCAAATGGAAAGAGGGTGTGCCGCTTATGATGGTTCATGGGGTCAGGTTTACAGGCTGATCCCCCTGGTGTTGACGTAGATGATGATATAATGACGGAGGAGGCATTCGCTAAGACACAAGAACTTATGCAAGGGATCCACGTGTTGAATTGCAAACCACCAAACGTACCTCTACCAACCAACCCATCACCACCACATGAAAGGCTAAAGGAAGTCCATATTGGGGAGGGGAGCACAAATAAGCTGGTCTTCCTAGCAAAGGACTTGGAAAGTAAGCAACTAGATGGCTTGATAAAGCTTTTGGGTGAGTTTGAGGATGTCTTTGCGTGGTCGTACTCTGAGATGCCGGGGTTGGATTCAACCTTAGTGACGCATAAGCTAGGGGTCTCCGAACAATGCACACCTGTCAAGCAACAACCTCGCCATTTTCGCCCCTAGGTGGAACTCCAAATCAAGTCTGAAATTTCAAAGTTCATACAGGCAGGATTTATCAAGCCTATCAAGCACCCCACATGGTTAGCAAATATCGTTCCAATTAAAAAGAAAAATGGTCAAATCTGTTGTTCTGTGGATTTTAGAGACTTGAACAAGGCATGCCCCAAAGATGACTTCCCGCTGCCAAATATAGACACCTTCGTTGATGCTACAACAGAACATGAAATGATCTCTTTCATGGATGGGTTTAGTGGATATAATCAAATCAGGATGGCGATCAGAGATGATGAAAAGACTGCCTTCAGGACACCCTTTGGAAACTTTTACTATGTGGTAATGTATTTCAGACTGAAGAATGCGGGGGCTACTTACCAACGGGCCATGACAATAATTTTCCATGACATGATCCACGATTATGTTGAAGACTATGTGGATGGTCTAGTAGTTAAGTCCAATAGTGCGGATTCACATTTGAAGCACTTGAGGAGTGTCTTTGAACAGGGTAGGGCGTACAAGCTTAAAATGAATCCGTTGAAGTGTGCTTTCACTGTTTCATGGGGGAAGTTCTTAGGCTTTTGTGTGCACAAGCGGGGTATAGGACATTTATCAATCCAAGGTAAAGGATATCAGGGACATGCCCCCACCATGATCAGTGAAGGAGTTAAAATGCATTCTTCGGAAAAGTATCCTACGTCCGCCGATTCATACCCGCCCTAACCGAGTCCATCAGTGATATACAACCACTCTTGAAGGGAGATCACATCTTTTCATGGACACAAGAGCACCAACAGAAGTATGATGCCATAAAGGATGTGCTCCTCGCATCGGCCACTATGATGCCACCGTATAGTGACCTACCATTGTTGCTTTACATCACTTCAACCTCCGAGTCTATTGGAGCGTTGTTGGCACAAGAAAGGGAGGGGGTAAAGCTCCCGGTGTATTAGTTGAGTAGGGTCCTAAGAGAAGCTGAGCTTAGATATACACCTTGTGAAAAGCATCATCTTGCTCTTGTATTTGCCACGCAAAAAATCTGACACTACATGTTGGGTAATCGAGTTCATTTAATGACTAAGTCCAATCCTATTCATTTTCTCTTAATCAGGCCTGCATTGAATAGGAGACTAAGCTGATGGACAACGTTGCTGAGTGAGTTTAACATTACGCCCCTCACCCCGAAGGCGTAAAAGAGTCAAGCGTTGCCTGATTTGCTGGCCCAATTTTTGAGTGGTGGATCAGAACCCTTATACAAGACCATACCTGGAGACTTACATGAAACCAATAGTTGTGAGGGTGCGCCATGGGCTCTGACATTCGACGGGTCATCGACCCACTTTAGCGGTGGAGCAAGACTTATCTTTGAGAATCCCTTGGGAAACATTTATTCAATGGCATACAATTGACATTCTCATGTACAAACAACGAAGCGGAGTATGAAGCTCTTATATTGAGACTTCAATATGTAAAGGATAAGGGTGCCACCACCATCAAGGTCAAAGGGGACTCCAACTGCAGCTATGAGATTCAAAAGCTTGTTGCCACATTTGATGATGTTATTTTTTAACACACCACTAGATCTAACAATCACCATGTTGATGCCCTAGCAACTCTGATCACCAAACTCCCTCTCACCAACCCTATTACAGTGGTTGAATTCGTTATTAAATCCACAAACGTCGTAGTTGAGGCAACACTGAGCCATTATCCCATGATTGGAGAAGCAAGATCAAAGCGCAGTTATCTCAAGGGGAAGCTGCTATGAACAAGGAGTTGAGGAACTTTGTTAATTTGAGTGGAGTTCTCTTCTATAGGGGGCTGATGGAATACTTTCACGATGCGTGATTTTGGAGGAAGGCCACAGCCACCTCATGCATCTACATGAAGACTATTTTACCAGGGAAGAGCCGCTCCTACACCGACGTCCCAAAGGATGCGTTTCTATTGGCCAAACATGACTGCGGAGGCCACGACTATGCAAAAGAATTGTCTTAAATGTCAATTGATCCTCAATCCCAAAGAAGTTCATCTAGTGGAAGTTACGACGGATTGGTGACAACCTTACATCTCATATTTGGACGATGGTACTCTCTCATCAAGCACAGTAGATGCCTCCATTATTAAGAAGCGAAGTCCTCATTTCTTTATGCTCAATGGAGAGTTATGCAAGGTTAGTATGGATGGCCATTCTCTCAAGTGTTTAGGTATTGATGATCAACGGACTATAATGGAGGAAATATACAAAGGGGCATGTGGCGAACACCAAGGAGACAAGAGGCTATATGAGGAATTGCTCAGGATAGGGTACTATTGGCCCACCATGGAAGCTGATACATTAGACTATGCACGAAAATGTCACGCTTGCCAGGTCCTCGAAAACGTTATACACGCCCCATCTGTATCCTTGAACCCAATGGAGGTCCCTTGGCCATTTCATACATGGGCTCTAGACTTTGTTGAACCCATCTCCCCCGCATCAAAATGTTATATTTGGATCCTTGTTGCTACAGATTGTTACACTAAATGGGAAAAGGCCATAGCTCTCAAAAAGGGGACATATGGGCAGGTCTATAACTTTATCAAGGAGAACATCATATGTCAATTTGGGCTACCAAGATGAATCATCTCGAACAATGGGACGACATTCACATGCAAGTTGGTGGTTGAACTGTTTGAAGCATACGACATCCGACATGATAAGTCCACACCTTATTATCCCAAGGGTGGTCAAGCTAAGACAACTAACAAGATGTTACTGAGGATACTTAGTCGTATGGTCCACGACGCCTAGAACACATGGCATGAATTACTTCCTTTAGCACTATGGGCATACCGAACAGCGAAACAGTCCCCGACGCAAGCAACCCCCTTTACTTTGGTCTATGGTTATGAAGCAGTCATACCTGCAGAGGTAATGATACCATCAGCTAAGCTAGCATCTTTAGCAGGGGTCGAGAGCCCCACACATTCTGGTGATCTAGAAGCTATAAATGAAAGGAGAGATAAGGCCAAAGAAAGCACCCAAGCCTACCAGTAGAGAATGATCAAAGCCTACGAGGCAATGGTACGTCCAGGGTGTTCCATAAAGGTGACCTAGTATTGAAAGCGGCAGATTATGTCATGCGGGGTATGCACGCTCAAAAGTTCACACCGAAATAGGAAGGCCCCTACGAGATAGTATCCTTAGCCGAAAGTGGATATTGTCGTTTAATCGATCCCCAAACAAGACGCTTATTACCATCACCTATCAACTTCAAGTTTATCAAGAAATACTATGTGTAGGCATTTTGTCAGTTACTTCTTTTTTTGTACATGAAAATATTTTGTTGTTGCTCGAAACAATAGCCACTGAGGCAACTAGGCGTGATATAAGCCAGTTGGCTCGCTCTTCTGTACTTAAACTGGGAATGAACGGAGCAACTTCGAAAAATTGTCTCTAAAAATGTGCTACGAAATATCGTTACTCAATGGAGCTTTAACGCCTCTTCTTGAGAACACCCAAGATAACTTCATGCTTTGTGAGTTGCATAGGCTTTCATGTCTCTATTTGAGAACACCCATGATAACGTCATGCTTGGTGAGTTGTGTAGGCTCTCAAGCCTTTACTCGGAAACACTCATGATAAAATTCATACTTGGTGAGTTGCATAAGCTTTCACGCCACTTCTTGAGAACACCCATGATAAACTTCATGATTGGTGAGTTGCATAGGCTTTCACGCCTCTACTTGAGAACACCAATAATAAACTTCATGCATGGTGAAGTTACAGAGGCTTTCACGCCACTATTTAAGAACACACATGATAAATGTCATGCTTGGTGAGTTGCGTTGGCTTTCACGCCTCTACTTGGAAACACCCATGGTAAAAATTCATGCTTGGTGAGTTTCATGGGCTTTCACGCCTCAATTTAAGAGCACCCATGATAGGTTTCATGCTTGATGAGTAACATAAGCTTCCACGTTCCCGTTTAAAATACACATAAGATAGACATCGTGAATACTTGTAATACATAGCTTAAATCTGCATATTTGATGTATCACCCGGACTCGCATGTCAGGCACTAATGACCCCACACGATCTCACCAATGACACTCGCAATGTGTTATCGCATAAATATTACATTGCCACAAGTAAATAAATTACGCGCCGCGTTGTGTTTTCCCTATCATCGGGCTCTACTCTAACCTTGCCTCTACTTTTTTTATCTTGATACTTTCTAGTAAAAAGGTATAACTTACTATTTTCCTTTTTTCCCTATTCTTTCTTGTTTGGTTTTTTTAGAGGTATGCAGGCAAAATCTATCAATGAGAAAGTTGATATTTCCTCATTATTCGCCTGCTTGAACTCATAGCTTTCCCCGTCCTTTCTTACATTGATTCGTACCGCTGGCATGTATTTCATTCCTCCTTCTACTTCCTTCTCTTTTATAATGTTTACATTCCTTAGATCCATACATTGTCTATTTTTTATGAAAAAGAGACCTTCCATTCTCTTGTCTTCCCTTTCCCAATTTTGCTTTGTTTTTAATAGCCAGTCCCATAAAATGCTCTTTCATCGCTCTGAGCTCATCAAGTGCTAGTGGCCTAGTCTGCCTACCTGCTTAGCTTATCTCTTCTATTTCTCATTTGTAAGGTCTTTCCCGTCCCTTGAGTGAGTTAGATAGCCCATTCCTTGCTGATTGCCTAACTTCAGGTATTTTCAAAGCTCACACTACAACAAGAGTCCTGACCCAAAGTAATTTAGAAAGATTCTTCTTTATCGATTGTGATCGGTCATGGTATCTATAGCCTTGCTTCTTTTATAGCCAAATCCGTCTTTCATTTTGCTTCCCCCAGTAGTCGAGCCTGATTGACTCGACTCTTTTATATGCCTCTCACTTCGTTTCGTTCTTCTTCTGTATCGTCGCTTGAATGAAGACACCTGATTGGCCCGACTTTCCCAAATGCCCACCACCGGCCCTTACCGCGGGTAATTTTACAATTTGGTCTTGCTCTCGATCAACTGAGTAAACTGCTGCTCTTCCAACTTGCTTCGTGATAGCCCAACCGTCATGAATTACACACGACAACCAAACTCCCCTACTATAGATAAACCACTACTTTCCCTCTCGCGATCAATTCTAGCCCTGTCAGCCGTCCAGCTAATACCCAAGTAAATGAGTTACAAAAGAAGAGAAATAGCGAGCCAGCGTTCCGCATGTGAAGATAAGAAAGAAGACGACATCTCATTCACGAATAAAAGTTTACAGTAGTATGAGTTATTATTACATCAAAAGTAATAAGGAGCACAGGAAGAAATACAACCAATCTAACTATGGTTCCCAAAAACATCACCCGCCACAAGCTCCTCAGGGTCAAGCCTAATGGCGGTGCTCCTTTCCTGGAGCTGACGATGATCGTTAATCTCTGCATCTAAATATGTTATCTTCGTTTGCATCGCAAGCATTCGCTCTTGTCGACATCGACGCATGTCTTCTAAATGCTCTATGTACACATCCCTCGCTATCGCCGGTGCAACTGTAGGAAGTTACAAATGGTGGGTCTTAACCAGTCCAACTTCACATGCGACAACTTCATCTCCTTCCACATGTTCAACACATAAGATACCACCTCCAGGTGGGTATCCTTGTACTGAAGATGGGCCAAAATGAATAATGTCTCGCCAACCATAGTGATGCAAGATTGGCGAATATGCCTGGTAAAGCTTTGGAACTGAATGTCGCAATCAGAATGAGTTTCAACGACTTTATGAAGATACGGGATCAACATTTCGCCCACCAAAACCTGGTCATACTCAACCATCCGTCCAGAAAGCTCCAGCTTGAATTCGTGGGCACCGTAAGCTTCGTAACTCATGTTATCGCTCCCAGAACTATCACTGTCTGACCTTTCCTTACTATGGCTCTATAGAGGGGACGTAACATGATTATCATCATCCAATGGAGGATCTTCATCAACAGACACTCGATGGGATTGAGATGCCACTACCCTAGTCTCGAGCTCTGCTCTCACGACTACATCACCACGGGAGCTTGAATCATTTGTTACATAGTAGTAGTAACTATGTTGGAAGCTGCGGGAGTCATATCCAAGGAGCGTGCTACTGCACCGTCATCTTTATCCTCCGACCTGCGGGGAATATCCCCTGTCGCCACAATCAGCCTGCCCTCATTCACATCAGCAGATTCATGCAGGGTGAAATGCAACATGTTGTCAACATGAAGAAGTTTCCCACAAAAATCAAACAAACACATGTTGGCAAGGCATTTACAAATAGGCTAGACTACGCTATCAAAGCATGCAATAAGAGTGCAATCTCTACCATCGCGTGGGGATCTTCCACGATAGGAGACTCCTCCACCCCTTCAAGTTACATGATATCAAGAGGGGAAGTCACAAAATTAGCCATGTCATTTTCTGCCACGACAATGGTAGGAAGCGCCCCCCGCTCGCTAGATGGAGACGAAGCCTGATCACTCAGTTCATCCTCAACAAGGGATAATTGTGTTGACATTGGTGCTATGAAGTCCTGCATATGGAAACATTAATTTCAACTTGGACCAAGGGGGAATGCACAAACATGGCATAAACAAGCCAAGAAAAAGTTCACACACCTCGAGATAAGCCTCCACACTCTCTGAAACAGTTGACACGTACCTGTCAGTTCTTTCTACCATGGGGTAATCCTCCTCGATTGGGCCATGACCATGCTCCTGTCAAAAAGAATAAGGCAAATAACAATGTTATGAGATGATTAGCAAGAAAAAGAAAAAAATAGAGAATAATGAGAGGAAGATATGTATATACCAACGTCCTCGCCTTTTTGGCTCGGACTAGCCTAGTCGAGGATGTGCCCTCCAACGCAGGTGCTGCTATTTACCGTTGCTGCACTAATTGTGGGAGCTCGTCCTTGCCACTAACCTATCCTGAACTCCCCAAAGGACGCTAAAACAAATACAAGTATCAATTAACTAGTTTATTGTAAAAGGTGCACAGTGAATAGTTAATAAGAAAGTATAGGTCTTCATACAATTGCCTGCAGCTTTGAATTTTTTTTTTTCAAAAATGTCCAAATATACAACCCTAGTTCTTCAACCTTCAACCTTGCCCAAGATTTTTTTTTTAAATTTGGAGGGAGAAGGAATTGATAATTTTGCCCTAATGACACTTAAATGAAGGGGAGAAAGGTAGGTGGAGCTTATAGTCCTTTTTATAGAAGGGGAAAGGAGTGGGGACTCCACAAAAAAAAATAAAAATTGATGTTCGCCACTAAACCTCAATGGCGATGTTGGCCAAACATGCTTGGAGTGGGGACTCCTAAAAAAAATTCAAAATTGATGTCCACCACTGAATCTCAATGGTGACATTGGCCAAGTATGCTTTGGATGCCGCCAATGAACCTCAGTGGCAGCATGCTGGCCAAGCATGCTTGGATGCCACCACTGAGTCTCAGTAGAGACATGCTAGCCAAGGCCCATCCTGCGAACCATGTCGTCAGTCGATCACGCCCGACCTCATTACTTCATGTTGCCACTCAACTCATTTTTTTTTTCTTTTCAAAAGAGGGAGAATGGAGTGGGGACTCCAAAAAATTAAAAAAATTTCAAAATTTTCACCACACAAATTTATCTTATAAATTTTACCGAATGTAACATGGAAATGCCTACAACACACAAATGAGGCGCATTGGGCATGACGGATCGACACTTCCCGCATTCATTATGTAACGGAATGGTCAAGGGATCAGGGACTTGATAATATGACTGATTGCAACTCTTACGGCGTATCAGGAGTGTGCACCCCTATGATAGCACCCCTTGAGGTGCCGCCACTAAGGTACCCACGGGGGTCGTCCCCATGGCAGCACCATGAGGTGTCACCCCTATGGTAGCACCAATGATGTCACCCTCATGGATTTACTATCGAGTTGCATTGATCACTTTCCGTAATGCAACTTGTAGACACACCACTACACTATCACAACGAGTCATCACATCACAAACCACCAAGTCAAGTGACAAAGACTTGGGTGGACGTATGATTGTTTGGGAACGTTCGAGAGGCTATGAACTGGCAGAATTAGGGGCGAGGTTACGTCATATTAGGCGGGGGACATACCTCTTCAGTATGACCACTCTAGACATTAAGGGTGTGCTACCCTCCCACCTTGGGGAGGGGTTTTGTTTGAGAGAACTTTTGTAGAGGAGGCGTTGGGTGAACACCATCGTCGCACTTCACCGGCTAGGCGTGTTCTCCTTAAATCATGGTCATTACACAAAGATCCACATGGCGTCACCAGATTGGCTCATGTGTAACCTCCTCTTACTCACCTAAGCATGATCAGACAGCTTAGGTGACGCGATTTGATTGGCGGGCTTGCACAATCCCGCCTTTTGTTCACCTATAAAAGGAGGACTCCTCCTTCATTTTGGGGGATTGGAAATTTAAAGAGAGAAGCTCTCACCTTAGAGAGAGAAGCTCCCATTTCTAGAGTGAGAAACTCCCACCTCTAGAGAGAGCAAGCATTTGTCATCACACTTGAATGTCTAGAATGCTCCCCCTTCACCTTTCGGCGTCCTCCCCGACGTTCTCAGGCGTTGTTCTGGTGACGAGCTAGGACTAGACCACGCATGCACCTCACTCATGTGACACCCTTACATCTACACCTTTTTCTTGTTTCCCAAACAAAATAAAAAAAAGGTTAATAAATGCCCTTATGACGGAGGCAGATCACATCAACAATATTTCAAGTACTTGAGTAAGACATTAACAACATACTAATTAACATTGCCTCTGAGCGTGTTGATTTCTCGATTATGGCCCAGAGCACGCATAGGTTGAGCATGATCCCAACTGGCGAATGTGTTTGTTGAGAAACGTGAGTGTATCTGCCAATTATTAGAAGAAGAGACAAATTATCCTCGGTTATATCTTCCATTTCAAAACATAAGAAATTGATGTGGAAAATAGTAGAAAATTTTGTTCAGGCAACTTCAGTGAACCATATGTTGTAGTTCCAGCCAGTACAAAGTTAACAGATATCCTAAGCCAATAGCCAAACAAAATTTTTTTCTAGTAACCTATTCAAAAATTGAGCCCTCAACAACCAATCGAGCAGCTAACCATGTTTCTACAAAAAATGATTTTCTTGAGAATGAGTTTCTTACCAACTCAACCAAGCGTCCAATCCAGCGTCTGAATTCAATTAGAAATCAAGGCAGTGGAAGAACTTAAGAGATCATTTCAAATCATTAAAATCCATGCAGTCTCCATAAAATCACACATTTGAGTAGTCCATGCATTTTAGATTTTAGCAATGTAACATTTGAAACTGTTAACGACTTGCCATGCAATAAATATAAAATACTAATCTCATGCAATTATACTCCCAACTCAACTTGTCACCAATGGAAGACAAGGGCAACATAGCAAATAGTGGACGCAACTAACAATCCAGTGCTGAACATAAAAGTAAATATGAAATAGTTTCCCATAATAAAACTTGAGATGTTTACAGGCATTTGAAACGTTTTTCTAGAGTTCCATCCTAGTATGGTACTTCAGTATGATCAAAATAGAGATATTTTAACAGTTATATTTCCACTATTAAGACAGTAGTAAACTTTTTATGATATCACATGAGACTAGTAATTAATTATCTAGAGTTCACTAAATCAAGGAAGGAGTAGACAGGGCATTGGGTGGACTCTGATGTTCAGTTATTATTTTTTATATCGGTAAAAACAATTTAGAATTACTCACAAAAGAAATCCCGAGCAAGTGTAGACATAACCTAATCATTGTTCTCTGATGTTCAGTTATTATATCTCCACCCCCATTGCCACTGTGCCCCCTCCTCAACACACACACACATAAAAACAAATAAATGAGAGATTCTTCATAGCAAGAACTAAAGCATCTATAGTTGAGCATGAGCATACTATCCATCATTTTATATAGGATCAGGAGTAAAACAGAAAGTCGTAATTACCTTAGGATCCTGAGGACTTAGATGTGTCTCATCTGACGGTCGAGCTTCCAGAAGCTCAAATGCACCTCCATTGGCTTTTTATGAGTCATGTTGTCTACTTTGGAACCAGTCATGCACCTATGATATCATAACTAGATTAAGTCCTAGTGGGGACTGATTAGAGGCAGGGAAAATATAGTAATCATAACACAGAAATCCACAACCTTAGTCCACTTCACAACATGTTTTCCAGCATGACCAGATGATCGACTGCAGAGTCAAAAGATGAGTTAACAATCCCATAATTATTTGAGCCACAAATATCCGTAATGTATCTAAGGCAACTCTAAATATTTATTTGCTGAAAGAGACGAAGGCACTCAAAGAAATGATTCTCACTTAAAATTTAGTGTAATTTTTCGACAAAATTCACGGTTCAACAATTTGTCCCCTGGTTATTTTAGCAATTTCTCTATCTGTTTATGAGGGTTAAATCTGAAACCATTAGACAAAATTAGTAAAACATTAGCATCAAAGAAATGAAGAACAATTAAGGCTTCCTAAAAGAGGTAAATGAAAAGAAAGAAACCTTGCAATTCCTGTATAAGGAGTCTAAGACCACATATCGATTGTCAGAGCTAACCATTCAACATACGGGAAAAATGATGTATTGAACTTGAAAGTCAATTGTCTAAACAAGTTTACATGCTGGAAAATAGAAAGTTCTTGTATGCCTTAAAAATGACCACAAATTACATGTTTTCTATAGCCACGTTGCACAGTTCGAAACAAAGCTTAGAAAACCGCTACCTACCTAATGGCGTCGTTGCAAAAATCTTTAGATCAAACATTTCCTTGTAGCATAATGAAATTTCATCTCATCTTTAGTATGTTATCCTCTTATCAACATAACACTTTTTCTAATATTTGTTCGTTTTAGAGGCGGATCGCCTCAAAGTTGGGTAAGTAACATCACCAAATTAATCATGCATCATCAAACAGATTAACGACAAAATGTGTGGATTACAAGAACAAACACAACTTCATGACACCACTATTCTAAAGAATGTCATATTTGTTGTAATGAATGAATAAATAATTTCATATCAATCAAGTTATTGACCAAATTTTAAGTGATTAAATGATGTATAATAAAATATCAACTTATGAAAGAATGACGCATCACTTACGGCGTGTTTACTTGTATTTAGAATCTGATGAAATTTGAAATAAGTTTCTTTAAGAGTCGGATCAAGAATGGAAATGACCAAGAATCGAAATCTAGAATCAGGGTAATGCGTTTATTAACATTTAAGAATCAGAATTAGGAACCAAATTATTGAGAACATGAATGATTGTTTGTGTTTACTAATTCAATTAATCAAAATAAAACATATGACATTACTAAAATGTTCTTCAAGAAAAATAAGTAAAAAAAGAGAATGTTGGTTAGATAAATATTTTGAGAACATAATGAACTTTTTACAATTTATTTTAAATGAATCAGAAATATAGAATCTTATTTCCACATTTTTATTAGTAATATCATTACATGTAGTCGAATGAATACATTCGTATCAAACCTATGCGATCCACTTAGAATCATATGTCAAAATTATAGTAAACAACTAGAATGACAATTTGGAATGTGATTTCACACAATCCAATTCTACAAAAATTAAATAAACGTGTCATTAATCATTAAAAACTTGATCATAACTTAAATGACTCAAAAATGAATAAGAGAGATAACTTACATAGACGTTTAATATGTATTACTGTATTTGAAATATATAATATTATATGCTACACTTACAGTGTAAAAAATAATAGTGAAACGATCAGTCAAAGTACTTACAAATTAAAATTGCATTCATATTGGGAAATATTGATATGAAAAAAAAAGTCCAGCCGCAAAAGATTTTAAAGAATATTCTTCTTTACATTCTTTGTTGGGATTTGGGAAGAAGGTGCTGCGTCAAATGCCAACATATATATACGATTTTCTAATTGTCGGAGAAATTGAGGAGACTCAGTGTCCAAATTTCAGCTTAAAGAAGTATTTTCATCTTCAGAAATTTCTTCTTTGCAATCTTCTCGTTGGACCTGTTAGAGACGGCGACCTTCCTCCAATATTTTTCTAATTTCTGAGAATATGCTTCGCATGTTTTTACATTTTCAAGACCGATCAAGTTCTTCCGATGCATGGAGAGAGGAGGTAACCATTTCCTAAGACTTATGTTAATTGGATACCAATCACATCACAATGCCGTGTTCTTCTAACGATTCAAAAAATGGCGTTCTTTAAATTTGTGTCTCTGTAACCAAGTATGAAAAAAAAGAAAACCTAAGTTCAAAATTTGAGAAACCCAGTTGTTGAAGTTCTTGATTATTATTCATGGAGAGAGATCCTACACCTGTACATGTCATCATTGCCTATGATGCTACTAGAGATCGTAGCGAACATGAGCTTAAGCTCACTGTAAATAATGTCCGATTGAGGGGTGACATTCTCCATAAAGGTGTCACTCTTGTTGTTCTTGGAGTCCTTCACAGGGTTCCTCATCCTAGTAAGTGCATGATGGATTCTGTACTTGAAATTATTATCAGTTAGTTCTTTTGAAATGTAAGCTTTTATTACAGTAACACACTCAAGTCTAGTGGGTCATACAGAATCTGTGTTTTTAATGTAACATGTGGCAGCTGTTCAAGCCGAATAGCTCATTCTGTTTGTGTCTTGAGACCTCTTGCATATTTCTTCTTCGCTAAAAGTTTATTTATGTAGCTTTAGCTTACTGTATTTATTCATTTATTTGGACGAAAGGAATTTATGCCTCTTGAATTAATTCTTAGATGTTATCTACATTTTCTTTCCTCGATTATCTCTGTGGAAAGTTGTGTTTCTGTCTGTTATTCAATTTTTCATCCTACTTCACTGAGAAAACCTGATATAGCTGATTGATAATCATGTTTGTTCCCGGTGCACTAAGCTCTTTTACCCAAAAACAATAATGTTTCCAGCTGATTATTCAACGCTTAACACTTCATGACATATCGTCCTTTAGATTTCTTCGCTTTATACATATCTATTGTAAAATTAGCTAATCAGTTCTCATGGTAATTTTCATGCTAATTGAAAATCTCAAGTAAGTTGTTGCATTCATCGGATGGCAAGTCAGCTATTTTCTTCACATACTCTATGTGTACTCGCTGACATCTTCCTAGACCATTAGATCTTGTAAAGCACCACAAGGATAAATTACCAGCCAGTTGCCTTTATTTTTTTCTTATTGCCAGTTTTAGTTGACATATCAAATAGTATGAGTAACAACATAAGGTATAATCCTTTTTAACTCTCTCTCTCTCTCTCCCTCTCTCTCTCTCTCTGTGGCAGTGGGATATCAGTTAAAAGCATGCCCAGATTCTTTTGCTGGAATAAGCATGCGTGCAATGGAGGAAGAAGTTTTAAAGAAAGTTGATACATATGTAACCATGCTTTTGCAAAGTGCTGAAAAGTATGAAGATGAGGGGGTAATGCCTAAGAGGAAAATGATATAAGCAAGTTTATTATCTGACGTTTTAAGCTCTCTCTAGTATTAGCATCACTGATAGCAATGATATATGATATGCCTCCTATTCCTTTAATTCGAGTTTGGGATTTAAAATAGTCCATCCCTCACTATAGTCTATTTCTTGGATTAGTCGTTTTCCTATTGGTCATTGTAAGAACAAAGGGCAATCAAATCTCACTTGAGTTTGTTCAGTTGGATATGCCTTTTCCATAACACCATTGAGAAATTAGATAAAAGGTGGGTATATGAAACATGACTTCTAGATGGAATAGAATATAGGCAATGAATGCCTCTACATTTTCTTGGTCAAGCGTTAAAATTTACATTTACCATATATGAAAATGTGAGTGTCTTTTTGTGAGAATATATGAAAATGAGTGTAGAAATATGTTTATTGTTTACGACTTGTATAAAGTGGTCTCAAATATCTCCACTATGCTCCTGGTCGTTACTTGTTTAAGTTTTGATCGGTTGTTATTTGCTCTTGTTTCTTACCTATACTATTTACTATTAAGTTTCAGATCAGGTTTGAAGTTAAAATTACCGCTGGATTTCCCATCAGGCAGGTTGTTTTACAAGAGGTTTTGGCCTGTAATCCAAGTTGGGTTATACTTGATAGGTAAATTAATTTCATGGACGCTTGTTGGCATTCAATAGGTGATGAATGTTGTTAATAGAACTTATTAAATGAGGCAGAGACGACTACCAATATTAAATGTTTCAAACCAACTAAGATAACAATGAGTAGAATTAAGAAAACTTCATTTTAAAATGGTGTTATTGAGCAAGAATCTAGAATCTTATTCCGCAGCTCGGGTCATATAATACATATGATGTATTTGAAACATTTATGTGTATTATTGTGTACAATATTTGGCTTACGGGGAAGGAATTTGGACAGAAATAGTCTCTTATCATAAATAAAACAAATAGCAGCCAGTTCTATGTGCCGCTCCTATAGAATTGGCTGGTGTTCGTAGTTGACTCTCTTTCCTATTCTTCTCTGTGTATGGTAACTGTATTATGTTTTCAAGGATAATCAATTCACCAGTGTGCGTGATATCCAATAACTTACTTAAAAAATATGGAAATCACGACACTAGGGCATAAAGTTTGTCTTAGAATAAAACCATCTAAACTTACTATGTGTTTGTATCAATATTGTGTACTTGAATCTGTGTACTTTGGTTGCTTCTTTTTCAAAATATTTTGTGCTAATTAATAACTTGTAATCTTACCAGACACCTTCGACGGGATTTGAGGTTTTATCATAGACATATACCCTGCAAGGTTGCGTTAATTCATGATAGCTTGTCTTTGGAGATCTTGAGACCTTATGCTATAACTGAAGCAGATACGATTGAACAAAAGGTGTTTTTCTCTAAGTCTGAGCGTGTTCCACCATTGGATATTCAAGGATTACAGACTAGTATCAATTGCAAAAGCTTTTCAATGACTAGCAATTCCATGGAAAGCCCTGATGTGCTCAAGAGTATCCCAAGTACTTCTACCACAAACAGGCAATTCGAGCTCTCAAAGAATACTGGGTCTTCTTCTAAAAAGGAAAAATCCGGTAATAAACTAATTCTTCTCATACTTGAATTCTTTATCCATTGAAACTAAGGCACTTATTGTGCCTCTTCATGTAAATGATATATTTGTGAAAACTCTGCAACTTGTATGTTTCACTGATTGTGTTTAGTTTATGTTGCTTATTCTAATCCTTTGACATCAATAAAATGTAAGCTTGTGCCTTCCAGATACAAGTTCAAAAGGAGAAAACATGTATGAAAGTGCATCCCAGATTGTTCAAACCCAGAATAAAGGTGCCGTGCGACAGAAATCATTAGAGTCAGCAATTCTCTGTTCTTCTTGTGGGACGAGGAATGAGTTGTATATCAAGGATTCCATGAGATTTAGTTATTCCGAGCTTGTCCTTGCAACTACTGATTTTTCAAAGGAAAATTTGTTAGGAGAGGGTGGATATGGTCATGTATATAAGGGTGAGCTCAAAGATGGACAGTTCATCGCGGCAAAGGTGCGTAAGGAAGCAAGTTCTCAAGGGTTTGCTGAGTTTCATTCTGAGGTACTTGTCTTGAGTTTTGCACGCCACAAGAATATCGTCATGCTGTTGGGTTATTGTTGCAAGGAGAACCTAAATATTTTGGTTTACGAGTATGTATGCAACAAGTCTCTTGATTGGCATTTATTTGGTAAGAAGCTTCTAGATTACTGGCTCCTACCAATCCCATATTGGCCCTTCTTCTTTAACTGATTTTCCATAAACCCAAATATATTTCTGTGATTAATTTGACTGGTACTTCTGAAAAATGTTTGGCTGGTACTTGTACAGATCAAAGAGAAAATGTTCTTGAATTGCACCAGAGATATGCTATTGCTCTTGGAACTGCGAAAGGATTGCGTTTTCTTCATGAAGAATGTCGTGGGGGTCCTATCATACATCGTGATGTGCGACCAAGCAATATACTTCTCACACATGACTTCGTTCCTATGGTAAATTGGTATCCGTATCTCGTGTCCATAAATTGTAGGTTCACAGTAAGAGTCTGAGTCATTGGAGTTCTTATGAGTTACAAATTGATAATGAGGTCTCTTTCCATGTTGCAATTTTTAGATTTCCTACTTGAAATAGGAATCTTGATTTTAATTCCATTTGCTTATATTCACTTATTTCTGGGGTAAAAGTTTTGAGATCCCTTCAGGTAGAGAGAATGTGTTAGTAGGCCATTTGAACAAACATTTGCAGAGTAGAGGAAACAGAAAAGGATGAAGTAACTTTTAGAGCATCACACTAATAATGGCATTCTTATGCTAACTCTTTGATCCATAGGTTTCTTGTTGGTGGAAAGCAAAACTCTGGAAACTGACATAAAGAGTCAATGTTGAAGTTTGCTCGTCTTTAAAGCATAAAGGCTTGATTTGATCATCAATAATGACAAGAAATAAGAAAACATTCTAAGACTATGCTTGGATCAAAGATGTTAGAAAGGAAAGAAAGAGTAAAGGAGAAGTACGATTCTATGAATAATGATAAGGGATATGAAGAAACTTGATATAGCATAAGTTTCTTGTTTGCGCCATTTTTGTCTTCATATTCTAAGAAAACTAATTAACAACAAAAATAATTCCTTTCTTTTCCATTCACAATGTTTTGAGTCCTAACATGGGCTTAAACTCTGTTTGACAGTCTTCCAAGCGAGTTAGAAAAAATCATCATTTGGAATATTTTCATATTTCTTAAATGTGTTGTACTCTCAACTGAAAATAGCTTAACTCCTATGTAATAGGCTCTCTGATTGTAGATTTCAGACCCGGTTCAATAAAAGCCAATCCAGTTTCCCTACATGCAAGTATTGGCCACCCTATTCACTTTTTTGCCAAAAGAAAGAACAGTTTCCATGTTCATGGATTATTTGCGTTTAGACACTCCTTACGGATTGTAATTATTAATATGTATGACATTTGAGTAGAGTTTTGCATAATAGTTGACAAATGGCTAATGGTAAATGATGAGGTAAATTCTTTTCTAGTTTGTTTTTTCACAAGGATGTCGTTCACATTTCACAACACTTATTAGTGGAATTATTTTACTATTTACCTAAAAGAATAATTATTTCACGCACACACATATTGGGATCACAACCTTCCTACATTTGATCCTTTTTTTAAACTAGCTAATAGAGTGTTTTTCTAAACTAGCTAATACAGTGTTTACTTATTGTTCTTATGCTTCTCTTTCTTTTTTTGTCCAACTCAGTTAGGTGACTTTGGCTTAGCTAAATGGAAGATGAGAGATGATCCTCTCTATACCAGGATACTTGGCACATTTGGGTACGCACTTACAAGCTTGAAACTATTTCTTCAAGTTCCAGAAGTTTATAGAGTAACTTTTCAAGTCTTACATTGAGTTTGGGAATGCTTCTCTAGGGAAGCACGTTTATGCATTAAAACAAACAATATTAACCTACAATTTACTTGACATATGCTTCTTTTTTAAGTCATCTATACTATGAACTTTGGAAACACGTCTTCAAGAAGCACATATTAGAATACTTTCACGTATAAAGAAAAATGTGTTTGAAGTAAATAAAGTGGGTCAAACTAAACTATTCACTCAATAATTATTAGCTAAATTAACGTTCTCGATTTTATAAAAGCGCCTCTATCCCCAAGCACTCCCATTGGAACTCTTCCTGAATTTACTTCAACAAATGGTGTATGCAGATACCTTGCTCCAGAATATGCAGAGAATGGTATTCTTTCTGTACGAACAGATGTCTATGCATTTGGCATTGTGCTGTTACAACTAATATCTGGACGCAAGGTGCTCGATACGAAAGGAGAAGAGAAACAACAGTCTCTACGGCAGTGGGTAAGTTGGATTATTAGCAAAGGATTTCAGTCAAACTTGTCTATTGTGTAGCAAATTAAATTTCAGGTCGTCTTATCAATCACATTTCAAGATTCTGCCAGTTTATGATGTTTTTGTAAGCCTGATATATCTTTTTATTGTCTATGCAGGCGGAACCTTTGATTGAGAACTTAGCTTTACATGAACTGATCGATCCCCGACTTGGGAAAACTTACGACACTTACGAGTTGTACCTAATGGCCAGAACGGCATACTTATGTGTGCAAAGAAATCCTGAAAATCGTCCCTCTATGGGAGAGGTAATTATATTTGATAATGCGTAATTATATTTGATAATGCGAAATCAACGTAACATTCTGCCAAGAGTAAATTACTGAGTCCAGATGTTTTACATGAGATCTACTATTTTAAAGTAGTGCACTTTTAGAGATTCTAGAAATTTTCTCAATATCTTCGTATGAGCATTACCAGCATTTATAATTGTTATGCAATGAACCCACTGCAGGTTGTGCGCCTTCTTGAAGGGGACAACGACCATTTTCACTACTTGGGAGAGCAACTAATACCTCACTATACAAAGTAAAAACTTTCATGTACTGATGTTAGTGCTTCTTTTTTTTGTCTGGTTTCGATTGGCTTTATTTCATTTCTGTCTGCTTTGTTGTCTTTTATGTTCGATTTCTTTGTAATATGCTTTTGAAAGTTTAGTGTAGAAAGCTTTAGTTAGACAAATGAGAAGTTTGTCTTCTTGATGGTTATTAATTAATAATCCTCCTTTTAGAATAATTTGAATAGATGTAAATTAGCATCATTACCTTAAGTTCTTTTGTAGAGAATACAGTGTGTTTATTATAAGCAATTATAATGAAAGATGATTGTAGTTTCTCTGAAATATACTTATATTATGTAGTGTATAGTTTTATAGGTTCTCTGAGAATTCATCTCAGAGAACCTATAAAACTAAACAAGGCTCTTGTTTGGAATTGGAGAAGTTGTCACATTAAAAACAAGATTTGATAAAAATGAGAAAAAGTTTTCAAGGAAAGAATGGAAATGAGATACTTTTTTTTGTTAGTTTTTCAGTCAATAAAATTAAATGAAAAGAAAGTATTTTTCTTTGAAAAATGAATAATTCTATTCTAATGAATTGTTACAAGTTCACATTTCAACCTTTTGAGTGGGAAAGAGCAGTAACAGAAGATGCTAAAGATAGAGAGAGAAATGATGTGGCAGAAGATGGACAATGCCAGGTCTAGAGGGTTGAGAAGACAAAGTTGAGAAAGATGGGAGGCAATAGGTATGAAGAGAGACGTTTTTGCTTGCTTATTTGTCTCTTTCCTCACTGTTTAACAAGAGATTCTTAACTATTTATTACTGAATCTAGCTAATTAGACTAAATAATTTCTTCAATAGTGTTAATCAATCGGGATCTTCATTTGTTAAGGGATCTGAATCTTCTCAGCTCATGTCAAAAGAAACACGTTTGCTCCTTCACGATCCAAATCAGCTCAAAAATTGATTTTCATTTAAAAGCTTTTGAAGTTTGAGCACAACTAATCTAAATGTGCTATTTGTTTTGTGGTCAGCAATTCTAGTAAGTGGAGAAATGGCATTCATGGAACATATGCTCTGTATTCAACTTTACAAAGAAAATGGTCAAGTTGCTTTACCTTTTTGCATTATTCACCAAGTTGCTTCTCTCTTTCTATTATTTGAATCTTCAACACGATCGAGTCCATATTTGTTATGCACATATACCCAATTTTTTCTTTAAAAAATTATTTATTTTTAAACAAATTTAGGCAGTTAAAAACAATTTTCATGTCAATATTTCATATGATTCTCTCACGTTAATATCTAATATGACGAAATATCAACCCTTTTCTCTCCCCCCCCCAAAAAAAAAAAGGGAATGCAGAGCCAATGTCAACCAAAAATCTTTGAAGTTAGACTCAGCAACAGTGCTGACCACATAGTGTGAGGTAGATATATGGAATCATAAGGGGATTTAGCTTTTTGGTTTTCATGAATAGATAAAAAGTAAGCAGCATGAGATTCGAAAAAGATTTGAAGCCTAATAGATTCCAAAGACATTTGCTCCTTTTAAAGTTGTTCTATTTTGTTCATATACTCATCATTTTGAATTTAATTACAAACTCAAGTTTAATTTATGATATGAAACTTAAGTTGAGCCAGAATGTAATTTTAGATATACAATTGACACGTGTTATCTACAGTCAAGAATTAATCTTATTATATTCACATAGTTGAGTTCATGGATAGGTGATATCTAGTGATACTTGATAACTTGTAATGGTGAGAGTATTGATTGTTGTGAATGTATAACTATGACAAAATGACTGAATATTCCAACTTGATCATTATATATGTGCGAGAGAGAATTTTAGTAGGAAGGTTTCAAAGTAATCCTTGTATTGTATAGTTATTCATTGAAAATGACAAAACTCAAAGGATAATCCCATAGAGGTAAAAGTCTGCAGTATTGATCGGTATGGTACTGTAGGTAGTTATAATATGTGTGAACATTGTGATATCAATAATATTTTTGAGATACTTACAGTACGTTCATAGTTTTCTACTGTGAGTATCTCAAATGTTTTTGGTACCTTACTATTATCGTTCAACATTTTAAGTATCATCACACAAATTTAAAGTATTAATGGTAGCCGATATCATAAATTTAAGGTACTCAAGGCACTACATCTACTGAAGTCATGTTTACTTTTAAATTTTGAATTATAAATATTAATGATTCAGATTTATAATCTAAACTCAGTCTTGACCAAAATAAGGATTTTTGTTGATTGATGGGTTATAAATTTAGATTACAAATCCAAATGCAAGACTCATCATGATTTGATGAGAAAAGTCATCAATGAAAATCATGTTGTTCTAACCGTTTGTATCTATTTTCTTCTTCGCCTACACCCCATATATTTTCCTTTATATTCATTAATTATATTTCATTATATTTGTTAGATATTTATTTTTACTTTTCTTACAAGATACTATTATGAATATTTACATTATTTACAAATATTGTAACAAAATAACATTATGCATTGAATGCCATTCTAGTAAAATCATATAACCTAACTTAATCCAAATCTGTGTTCTAGAGAGTATAGTAAACACATTAATATAAATCTTAAATATTCAGATCCTAAATCTAAATTTTGTATTTAAATAAAAAAATCATATTAAATGTGCATTGATTTGTACGAAAAATATAATTAAGTAGCTAGAAGGTCATTAATTTTTTCTTAGAGCAATGTAAAAGAGTATCGTGGTACTTAACAGTGCATTTGTTACGAAACCATACAATTCATAATATATTTTTCTTTCTTCTTGATTATCATATATGAAATAAGACTATATACATTGCAACTCATAGTAGTGTTGAGTATAGACAATCTTGAAGGAGCTTTGCTTACTCTCATTACATGGATTTAGGTTAATATCAATTATTTGACTTTCTCTCTGTAGTTCTCGTCATCGATTAATCTAATATAAATGAAAACTTTTTTTCTCAATTAATATAAATGAAAACTTGTCTACTTAAATAAATAATACAAATTTTTTTCAGAAAACTATTAATATATTTATCCGAAAAGAAGAACACATGACATTGTCAATTAATTTCACTAATGATTTCTTTCATTTCTCTTTTATTATGACTTAAGGTATGTTCTTTTAAGTCACAAGAAAGAATGTTATCGGTTAGTAATCATAATTTTGAAACCACGGTTCGTAATAGATTATTTGTGAGCTTAAATATATCATTACTAAGGCATATAAACGAGGAGTATTATATTGTTGCATAACATTTTCTCATTCTAATGTTTTTATTTTTCATAAAAAAATAAATTTGTTTAAAAAACCAAATTGACAATGGTATTAAATGATTCATTTATACATTAGTAGTGTGGTCCAATAATGTGAAGCATGCAGTGAGTGAGTCAGCAATGACTCATTATCTTTTTTAATTTAATTTAATTATCTCTAGAGAGCATCTAAACTAATAAAATAAAACCCAAAAAGGTTAAGTGAAGCATGAGATCATATTCTTTTGGGAAAAAAAAGCAACTTTGGGAACCTATGAAATTGTAGAAGCTGCATAAGATTATTATTTTTTCTTTCTAATAACTACCAATGAAGTGGGAATTGGATTCCACTTACCATGGTTCACATTTAACATGAAAAATTCTGAATCTTTAGCACCCACACCTTTTTTGTAAGATTATAAACTTTGAATTTTAACTGTTTGTATATTCCATTTCTTTCCTTTGTTATTTTTTCTTGCATATGTTAGATTTATAAGTTCTGGTCAAATAATGTGATCCAAATTCTAAGCTAATCAAAGTTTGGCTTATTATTAGTATTGATCGAAACAACGTAGATTGATACATGATTAGGTCTCGAACTCATATTATAAAGTTGTGAGTTTGAGTCATAAAATAATATAAAAAATATATTATTAATGATGAGTCATTTTTAGTTTTTTGAATAATTCTTTGATAACTAATAGAAATAAATCTTGCTAATTAGTAATATTATTTACTTTTATAATTAAATGTAGTGTAATTGTTTCAAGTACATATTTTCCCGTCCACTCTTCTATTCATACGATTTGTGTAAAACACACTTTTACTCCGTACTAAATTTTTTATCATACATGTAGCACATGTGGTGCTAATTCAATATTTAAAAAATAAAGCCAATAAATTAAGAATCAGGGTATTTAATTTTTTGGGATTAGTATTTGTAAGTCAAGAATTACTAATTTACTGAAATATCAAATTTGAGATTTTATTTGATAATGACAACAAACTATTCCCAAACATACGTCATGAAATTTCCCAATAAGAAGAAAAAAATCTATTTTCTTATCAAAAGCAAAAGAAATCTATTTGAGAACATGAAAAGTGGATACTGAGTTAAGAGTTACGGAAACGGTACGGAAATGGGTGTTAACTTTATATTTCAATGAGATAATTTTTTATGACAATCAAATATTGACGTTTTTAATAAATTTAATCAAATTTATAAAGATCATTGAAAAAATTATCACAATACATTTCAATTGAAGATCGTGAAAATATTTATTTTCACAGTTGCTCATAAAGCACGAAGATTGAAGATCATGAAGATATCTACTTTCATGTAAATTTTTTTAGGAGCTTTCTCATTTTATTTGCTTTTATTAAAGCTCAATTTATTTAAAGATGTCAATCCTTAAATTAAGCCTACAACCATAAAAAACCTAAACACCAAAAATTATATCTCTCTTGTACAATAAACCAAATACATGGGATTAGGATAATGACAGAGCACAGATAAAGTAAGCTTCAATTTAAGTAGATAAAGAGAGATGGAGTTTACCCAAATAGTTTTTGACTATATTGTGTTATTTTGAGTAGGAGTTTTCCTTGCCTTTTTTGTCAATGATTTTTTGTCCTTATTAAGGATGGAGTGTCATTTATTTTGTCTATATTTAAAATTTGAAATTTTCTCTCCTAAACCCTAGCCTCAATCTCCTCTATATATACACCCCATTTCTATTCACAAAAACACAAAAATCCATAGTCAGGAGACTTGCTCTTAAAACTCTCTCAATACTCTCTTAAATCTCTCTTAATATTTGGAGTTTTATACTTGCAAATTTCTTGAGTGAGCAAGATTATTTTTTTTACGAGCTTAGATTGGAGATTTTACTATTTTGAGAGAGTTATTCTAAGGGGTTACTTAATCTCGAAATACATAGTCTTGTGAGGTTTAGTTGACACACATAAAGTCGATTGAGTTTGTAAGCTTCGGTCTTCATCCTTAAGAAGATCGTGAGATTAAAAATATCTTGTGCCTATCTTCTTCTCTTTTTATTCTGTGCTATTTATTTTTCGCACTTCAATTTCTCTCACTTAATTTTCGTAATTTAATTTCCATACTTTAAGTTTCCGTAATTATTTTATTTGCTTGCTTTATATTTCCGCATTTATATTATCGCAATCATTATTTACTTCAACACTTTTATCTATTGTTATTTATCTTTTCAAGAGTTAAATTCGTGGAACATTGAAGTTCATTCTTGAACATTCATTTTTCACTTGAGTGTAAAATATTTTTAAGTTGAACACGATCACTCAATTCACCCCCCTTGGTTTGCCATATAGATCCTATAAGGGGGATACAAATGGAACAAATATACCATTTATTTGTTTACTAATTTTTAAGAGAGATATTATAATTAATTAGGATTTTATGTGATAATTCACTTATTTGCCCTTGGTACAACTTAATATTTTCTAGGTTTATTGTATTTTTATATTTGTTTATAGCTATTACATGACAACATCTCTTTGTGCACCCCTTTCCCGCAGGTGTTTTCTACGGCTTCCATTGATGTAGTTTTAAAGCTTTGTTGATTTGCGTTTTCATCTTCTTCTCCATTCGTCTTATTCTGAAAAGGGTTTTATTTGGACGGAGTTCGGTTATATTCTAGACAAATTCGAAGAGTTTATTCAAAATTTGATTTTAGTTGTTTTGGGCGAACCTTGCGAATTTATCTTCATCCTATGTAGAAGTTTATACACGAATTGATCAACAATTGAAATCAAGTATATTAATTTTCATTCCTTTTTTATGTAAAAATTATCTTCCTCCCTTTATTTCTGGTTTTTGAACGAGAGTGATGAAGAAGAAGAATGAGGCGCCCGACTTGGGTGTGGGAAGGAGTATGATATCGGATAGTATATAAAAATATATTATATATACTTTTGTATACTAATAGTATATATTAATGTACTATAGATATACTATAATATATTAATGGTATGTAAAAATATACTATATATTTACTATGACATACTGATAGTATATTGTATATATACTACAGAATTGTAGACCAAAAATTGCATAATACGGTATGTAAATATATACTATAACATATATGTATATATACTATATAACAAAAGATAAACAATATTGTATAACATAATATGTAATTATATATCATCCGTTTATGTTTATATACTATATTACATATATTCTGAAAAAGTGCATAACGAATAAGGTGATTTTCATCCCTTATTAATGAGGGCATTTTCATCTATTTATAATATTTTTTTATTTTACAAATAAGTCATTATAAAATTTGATTATTTATGTTAATTAAAAAAATTTGGATCATTTTTTATTTTATTTTTATATAATGACATATTTGTCTAATTGAGCCAATTAAAGAGACCCCATTTGGCGTTGGCCCACACTTTATATCAAAACAAACTTTGATCACCACCATCACATCATTCTGTCTTTAATTGTGCTCATAGAATAAATCAATGGTGGACATTAAATTATCATATCATGATCGTCTTTTGGCCCATGGGATATATGATTTGGGAACTGAGATCTGAATAGTTTGAGAACTCCTCTATTTTGTATTGAATGGACATTAGGAATGGATCATTTAAAAAGATAAAAATTGCCAAAGATAAAATAAAAATAAAAAACAGCCATCCTAACTGTCAAAAAAATGAAAATTCGGCATAAAAAATATTTCCTCACGCGCGTTAATGAAATTTTAAATTTTTCTTCACAAAATTTATGTAAAATAAACTGTATATATAAAATATACTACGGAAATCATACATGTATATATAATATGTATTGTATGTATTATATAAACTACTAAAATTCGAAATAAGTGATGTACGTGGTAGAAATCTTTATCGCGCGTGAAAGATTGTTTCTTTCAAAAATCGCATCAGTTGATTATTTTTAAGATTTTTTATAACTTGTGGGTATTTTTTATGATTTTTTTAAAATTTATTATTTATGAACATTACTTTTTTGTATTTAAGCTTATTTGAGCTATCAAATCAGATTGTTTGAGTAGTTGAATTAAGCTTAACTAAAAAAGTTAAAAATATATATTTTAATTTTAATTTTTAATTTTTTTAATTTGATCATCTTTAGATTGTTTAGTTTTGATCTTACGATCTAGATGGGTCAGACTTGTCTGCCGTTGATGTTGACATTCAATCCCAATCTTTAATTTGAAAAGTGCTAAAAGGGATGACAATTTAGAAATCAAACTGTAAAATTTTGAGAGGCCAAGTTTGTGAGAGCTTATGTTCACAATGTTTTTATGCATCGGAAAATAAGAGTAAATAACACATCATTTAATTACTTAAAACTTGATCAAGAATTAATTCATTCTAAAATTATTTAAAAAATAATATTCACCCATTTGTTTTGTACTTTCACGTAAAAGTACTTCCTCAAGAATCATTTCATGATCCCATGTACTCAAAAATTGCTATGAAATACATAAAAGTACTTGAAACTAAAATTTGTTTTTTATTCTATCTTATCTTATTCTCTCCTATCTTATCCTACTATGTTAAAAAAAAGCTTAAGAGGAAAAACTTTTGATTCTTCATTTTACCCTTCAAGCCTCATTATTTTTTAAAATATAATACAATTTATGATTTTTATATCTTTTCTCATTTATATAATTCAATAGTGCAATATTATTTTCAACCTAATAATATTTTTTTTATAAATAGTTTACATGATTAAATATTTTATAATATTATGCATCTAAAAATGTAAATATACATAATGATGAATTTTGAGTATTTTAGGCCAACAATAACTTATTCTTAGAAACTTCTAAATATTAATATTATGTAAAATTTATGTTGTCCGAGTATAAAATTCATATAAATGAATTGAGATCTATGTTAAGAGGCTTTAGGGGGGAATTTTTTTATTCTCTATTTTACCCTCCAAGCCTCCTTAAAATATAATACAATATATGATTTCACATTTTTTCTCATTTATTATGTATAGTGCATGATTATTTTCAATTCAATAAGTAAATAGTTTACGAAATTAAATATTTTTATAATATGATATAAATAGAAACTTAAATATACATAAAGATGAATTTTGAGTATTTAAGCCAGCAATAATTTTTTCTTAAAACTTACAAATGTAATATTTATATTATCAGATATAAAAATTCATAAAAAAATTGAGATAAATATTTTGGCTAAGACAAGTTATCTCTACATATTTTGAATAAGACGTGCAAATCACAATTTTTTACTAATCTAGCTTTTAATGAAAACGACTCATAAATACACTCTAGTGTGCTTTCCCAAAAAAAGACTGCAAAAACAGACAGCATTTTGATTTGATTAAAAAAAAGTTTGTATAAATTATACAACATAATTACAAGATATACTAACTAAATATACTAACTCCATTTTGATGGAGTGCTGAGTTCTTAACATTTTCTAAAATTATTTATTGTGAAGTATTTTAACATATAAATTTTATTCATATTATAAAGAGAAATAATTAATCAACTTTTAAAAATGAAAAAGATGTACATGTGATATAAAATAATGTGATATAGCAATAGACAGTAGGGTGTAAGTGGTTCAGTTCGGTTCGGCTCGGTTTAAGGGGTTTTATAGAACCGAACCGAACATACTATTTTACACTATTAGCAACCGAGCCAAAATCGCTCAATGTTCAAAAATCGAACCGAACCGAACCAAACCGTTCAAAAATAATAAAAACGAACCAAACAGCAAGATGAAAAGCAAAGCAGAAAAAATCATCAAATCCCAACCTAATTTCTAACTAATCTCAACAAAATCGGTAACATATACAGAACCAACATCAATCTCAATTAAGTCTTTGACAGATTTGCATTTACAAAAACAACAGAGAATGCATGAAAAAAAGATACAATTTAAGTCTTAGAGATACGCTGAGATAGGCAAAAAAAGTGAGAGACATTGAGAGAAAGAAGCAGAGATAGAGAGAGAGATGAAACTAACTGATAAAAAATAAACCTTAGAAAAGCTGAGACTTAAGATCTGGGAAAGTAATGAACTGAGATCTATAAAGTTGGCTTTGCGATGACGATAAGTGGGTAGAAAACATGTGGCTCTACGACGATGGAGTTCTTATGAGAGGTTGTTCGGTGGCTAGCGAGGCAGAGGAGGACCTAATCGTGACGGTTGTAGTTACGGCGATGGTAGCCGTCACGCTGGGTCTGTGATGAAGCAGCTCGACGACTACGATGATGTTGTCTCCGTGATTTTGCGATGAGGGTAGGTCTGCGTCTCCGTGATTTTGCGATGAGGGAGGGAGGCTGAAAGTGGGGCTGCGTGAAATGAAGGGGGGAAATAGAATAAATGAGCTATATATAGAAGTACGGTTCGGTTCGGAAGATTTTTTCACAAAAATTGAATAACGAACTGAACCATCCTATTTTTTTATTTTTGAAATCGAATTGAACCGATAGAAGCGACAAAACCACTCGAATTGATCGGTTTTCGTTAAGACAGTGGGTAGGCCAATTGTGAGAGGGGTGTTTGGTCGCCACGCCATTTTCTGAATAATCAAAACCAACAATTTCTGTTAATTAAATCCTAATCTCAATTAATTAACTTATTTAAACGGTCTTCCCACTCCTCTGCCACCACATCTCCAATTGTACCATTATTGTATGTGACTCTGTGAGAGATAGAAATATAGAGAGAGAGAGAGAGCACCTGCTGCATAAGCAAAGTGGTAATCCGACGCTGAAAGCATAGCTACATGGATAGCTTTTGAAAAGCATTCTCAATTCCTCTCTGCTCTATTTACAGAAGAATGTCAGGAATTCTACACACTGGAATTCAATAAGACTTTCTCGGTATGCAATTTCTGTTTCTCTGCTTCTTTCCATTTGTACTCTGTCTTTGTGATTTGTTTGCACTACCTCTGCGTTCTCCACTTTGTATTTAGGAGATAGTCATTTATTAGATGAGTTTTTTGTTTCTTCTGTATTTTCTCTGACAATTTCTCTAGTAGTTTCATTAACCAGTTACTGAAGTCCTTAATAAAATCCACCAGTCTTTTATAATCTGAATACTTGTTTTTTCTTTCAGCTTCAAAAAGCTTTTTGTATTCGTGAATTTTGCTTCTAGTGCTGCAGATTTTTCTAAATTTTCTCCGTTTTCTTTTCTCATTGGACTTTGAGAAGCCATTTCCTTCGTACAGGTTTTCTTCATGTGCTGAGTCATTTCTATTAGTACGTAAGCGGTCTATATCGTCGTTTACAAAGTTGTCAATTCGACTACAGTTCGATATAAATGCAGTTGCGATTACGAGACTTTGTCTTTTTCTCAAGACAAAGCTGTTTCTTCCTGCGGGGATTTATTGGGAAATTAACTATGCTTTAATCTATTAGCAGAAGCTGTTATCATGTTCGAGATAAAGCCAGACCTTTCTTTAATAGAGTATGAAAGTTGTGGAAAGGACGTTTTATTGTTATCAAGTCGAAATTATGAAATTATAACTAGAATGGAGGGTTGTGATGTACAAAGCTGTTTGTACAGTCAATGACTGTAGGGGTATAGTTTTAGCGGTGGTTAGTTTTGGAATCAAATCTTTATGTCACCTCATGGTTTTTTGGTTCTTTAAATTAGCTATTTGGTGATGCAAATAGGGGACTTTTGCTTGTTTTATAAAATTTATATACCAAAAAGAGATTTAAGAACAAAGAGAAGTAAAGTGAATTACTACCTTATTCTAGTACTTTTGGATTATATACATTAAAGATAGAAACTAGCTTTTAAATTCTACGGTTATTTTTTTTATAGAGTTTTTTCTTAAAGATCTACAGATTTATTGGTGCTTCGTCACGTTAAATTCTCTTCTTTGTAATCGATAAGTAGTTTGGAAAAGTTAGTTCTCTTAAATTTTATTCTTCATATATGAAGCTCAGTATCTTTGACCGTCGAAGTGTCTTGAGGCTAGCTCATTTGCAGTGAACGAAAGGACAATTTGCAGTGAACCAAAATGACCATTTACCCAATAAAATACTTACTGGTAGATGTAAAAAGACAAAGCAAACAAGATAATGGGGATGTATGCTCGACTTCGTCTTTTGAAGTGTGAATAAAAGCATACATCTGTATTGTTGCCAAACTGAATAAAAGCATAGCCACTAATTGCATGGTTCTATCTGTGCTTATTAGGAGTTCACTTATTCCAAGAACACACAAATCCTAATTCAATATTTCAACAGAGCTAGAATATTCATAAGCAGTATGGGGGTCCCCATTGTGATGAGCTGAAGGAACTTAAATTATATGGTCTCTAAGTGTGTGCTGTTGAGTGTCCTATAAAAAAGTATATGTTGTTGAGTAATTCCGTATATAATTGATCAAATTGTGTTGATGATCTCATTGGTTGTTGCTAATCTTGTTTGTAGATAACACTGTAGTCATAATGTGAGTAACGAGTCAAAGAAATGGGATTGCTGAGGGCGGCGACTTCAGTGGCAAGCAAATTCTTGCATTAAGTTTTTTCCGATTTTCTTCCCAGGGCTTTATAGATTTTCCTCATTTCTTGACTACTAGAAAGGTATATTAATGTTGTATATCAGCTATAGCTCTTTGAACCTATTCATAATGTACTTCACAATATCTATAACAAATTGATGCTCTTCTCTTTCCTCCTCATATGGCGCTCTTGCAGTTTTGACACCATTTAAGGAAGGGTCTGTCTTTTTAGGGATTCTTTTTTACTAGGTTTTGCTTTGACTCACATGTGTTTTTGTCAACAATTAAAGAATATGTGACATCTTAGAAGTTGAATAGTATACCAAGTCAAACATAAATGTATTTATGTCTGTGGCAGTAGTATCAGTTCTACCACCTTATTCGCCTCACGAAGGGGAAAGCAAAGTTGATAACCTTATATTGAAGTTGGAATTTGATGGCTAGAGTTTGTTGGCCATACTTTGACCCTGAATATGAGAACTTGAGCACTCGGATCAATCCTCCAAGGTTCTCTCTCTCTCTCTCTCTCTCTCTCTCTCTCTCTCTCTCCCTCTCTCTCTCTCTGCACACACACGATACAGAGACATGTGTGTGTATGTATTATGTTCTGTGTATATGTATATATGCATATATATGTACACATACGTTTAGATTTCTTTCTTTTTGTGTTGAACAAGTTATCGACATGGATTCTTAATATTATCTTTCCAGATGTGGCATTTTGTTCTAACAACTTCTCTCTCATTTTGTCTGTAGGGTCTCCGTGGACAACACTAGTTGCAGTGATTGCACTCTGGTCAAAGTGAGCTTTGGTTCAGTAACGAATTAAATACTTGTTTATTATCTAGATTTCCCTTGTACGGTTTGAAATTTGTAGAGGAGAAGTTTTGCATCTAATATAAAGCACCTGCATTAATACCCTTTACTCAATTCCTTCAAAATCTATTTTTTCTTCTTATCACTTCATTTTGATTATTCTAGTAAAATATTGTGATGTACAGGTTGACAGCATGAACAAGCCTGGAATTCTTTTGGAAGTGGTCCAAATCCTGACCGACATTGACCTCATCATTACCAAAGCTTATATTTCCTCTGATGGTGGATGGTTCATGGATGGTATGTACCGCATAGTACAATGTTTTTGTTATGAGCTCTTGTGTCATTACTCATTACATATCCAACATGTTCTGATCAGCTCAAATTGCATCTCACCTCATTTCAGCTCTTGTCGGAATCAAGTTTTTCCAGGCCCTTGGTTGCTCTGCATCTTAAAGCTTAAGAAGGACCAAACCTTTGAATAGTTTATTCATATCCATATAAGAACTTGCATGTTAGTCTCCAATTATCCAGAAATACCATGTTCTGTAGATATCCACCTCTTATAACTTGTCAATTGTCATAGATGCACATTAAAAAACTCATTATCAAGAATAAGCTTTGTGGTCCTCTCCTCTCTCACTTATTGAAATAATAATTCACTTGTCAATTCTCTATGAATGAACAGTTTTTCATGTAACTGATCAACATGGAAAGAAGATTACAGATGCGAGAACCATTGGCTACATAGAAAAGGTAAACTCCATATCCAATCTTCTAGTTTACTTGTGCTTGCAACGTGTATAAGTGGAAATACAACTAGAACTTCAGTTTACCGTGTTATAAAGCATAGTCTATATGTAGAGGGAGGCATGATGGATCATCACCGATTAAAATCTATTATTCCATTAATACACATTATGTTTACTGACAAAAAAAAAACTACCATTCCACGGGCTAAATGAAATAGGAAGTCTCGCTGTCTGAAAATGATGGATATTCCATATTATTTCTTTCTATGTAATCTGATAACAGATTAATGTACATTAGGCGAATTTTCACAGTTAATAAACTAAAACTGAGTTGACATGAATCACGCATAGAAGATGCAGTCATATTATTACAATTATAATGATGTAGCCTGTAGGCAAGGTTCACCAATGCCCCATTTGATTATCCAAACAACCCTTTTTTGTTCTAGACCATTGTATAAAGGCCAATGCTCATCATTTTGCCAGCAAGGGAAGCACACTGTGTACTGTGCTCAACTATAACTATGAACATCCCACAGTAAGTTAAATTTTTCTATGACTTGATACAACAGGCCTTAGGACCAACGGGCCATACCACTGATGGAGTGAAAACTTGGCCAGGGAAAAGGGTTGGAGTGCACCCAGTTGGTGATTATACAGCCATTGAGCTAATTGGCAGGGATCGCCCAGGTCTGTTATCTGAGATATCTGCTGTCCTCGCCAATCTCCACTTTAATGTGGCTGCTGCAGAAGTTTGGACACACAATAGACGAATAGCATGCGTTCTTTATGTCAATGATGATACTACATGCCGTTCCGTGAATGACCCAAGTAGATTATCTATTATGGAGGAGCAACTTAAGAACGTTCTGCGTACGTGTGAGGATAATGAGAAAGTGGCTCGGACGAGCTTCACCATGGGATCAACCCATGTTGATCGGCGACTCCACCAAATGTTGTTTGCTGATCGAGATTATGAAGGTGGACTGACAGCTGAGGTGGATTATCCTCCCTCCTTGAGACCAAAGATCACAATAGAAAATTGTGAAGAGAAAGGGTATTCAGTTGTTAGTGTCCAGTGCAAAGACAGAGCAAAATTGTTGTTTGACATAGTATGCACCCTAACAGACATGCAATATGTTGTTTTCCATGCCACAATCTCATCAGATGGCCCTTATGCATCACAAGTATGTGCACACTTCTCTCTTGTGAAAAACCGTTCTGCTAGTACAACCACTACTAATCTTCTTCTTCTCTATATTGATTTTATCAAGAACTTATATTTTTTTATTAATATATTATTGCTTCATGAATTAAAACCATGCATCATAACAGTAAATTTTAGCCGCAAATACTTGAAAACGCTTTCTGATATGTGTCCATGTCCTATGCAAGGAAAAGATATCCAGGAAACATGGTAAAGGAAAAGCTATTTGATTGAACTTCTTGTGATAGTGCTATTTAGCAATATGAAGTGGTAAACTCCAATCTCCACTGATCTTTCTACTATTCTCCCCATGTGCTTTTCAGCATTTGGTTGGTTTACCTTTTGGGTTTTAATGAATCGCCCATTTGTGCTGATGAATTCAGCTTGTTTTCATTCCATATATATGAAGCTGTTTCATTCTTCATTCTTCTTTGCTTGTTCATGTAGTTTAACCTGTCTTATTGGGATACAGAAAGAGTATGGAATAATTACATCTTATAGAATTCCTTGGTGCTGCATTAGTGACTTAAGATAACGAAACTCAGTTTATGAATATGTAGGAGTATTTTATTCGTCACATGGATGGTTGCACGCTTGATACTGAAGGAGAGAAGGAAAGGGTTATTAAATGTCTTGAAGCCGCAATTCGAAGACGAGTTAGTGAGGTGAGTGGAAGTTATACCGACATCTTAAGTCCTTGCCTTTAGATAAAGGTTTTTCAGTGCACTTTTGAGTCATAGTTGTTTCACTATTCTAACAAAGAAATTAGCTATAGTCATGAATATGAAATGACGATGCATTTCATCTCATTCTATATTTTTCTACTCTCAGAAATGATGATTATCAATCAAATTTCAACCCCAATTCTTTTCTTCCTTTTCGAACATGTACATCTACTTTTTCAGTTCATCCCTTCTACGGATAAAATTTCCGTAGGAAGAGTGGAAGCTTGATTATATAATGACATTAAAAGGTAGGTAATAAAGGTTTATCGGTGCACTTTTGAGAAGTTTCGTAATAAACTATGTAAAACTAGAACTCGTTTTAGTATAAAAAGGACCTCCAGAAAATAACCGGGCAACGACAAAATGGGTAATCTGGATAAAGCTCTTTGATGAGGAAGTCAAACATGAAGTCTGCAGGAATCACTAGAAATTTCAGATGCATAGAGAAGTTTGACATGAAAAGTATAAATTAGAGTACAAAATATTCTACTGATTCACCATGATGCTTATGCAACTATGTAATTAAACTCAAGTTAAGTTTTAAAAGAAATATACTGTTTCTTGTATTTTCATGGAGTTAGGGAGTCAGCCTGGAGCTCTGTGCAAAGGATAGAGTAGGTTTGCTATCTGAGGTAACAAGAATATTGCGGGAGAATGGATTATCGGTTACAAGAGCTGGTGTCTCAACGATCGGCGAGCAAGCAATGAACGTGTTCTACGTAAGAGATGCTTCTGGAAATCCAGTTGACATGAATACCATCGAAGCTCTTCGCAAGGAAATCGGACAAACGATGCTGCTTAATGTGAAGGACCCAACAAGTACCAAAGCTCCGGAGGCTAATAATGGATGGGCAAAGACAAGCTTCTTCTTTGGTAACTTGCTAGAACGATTCTTAACTTGAAAACAACGTCTTGTGACTGAACTGAACCATTTGAATGTAAATGAATATTAATAAATCTGTTCATTATATGGGCAGGAGTTTAACTTGCACAGTTAACTTAAGACTACATTGCTCACATTTTTTCTGGACAGTTTTCTTCTTTCCTGTATCTTCCTTCTTTCATGCCACTATTGTCACAGTGGATTTAAACATTCTCATTTTTCTATCCTCTCATATGTCCCATCCATGTATTTTCTCACATCTGTATTTTATTCTATCTTAAAATTTAATTGCTAAATATATCTTCAATTTATGTATCTTATGATGTGATAATTTTTCATCAGATATGTAAAGAAATTATAAATGAGACAGAAGATATCGTTTATTGTAATGATATACGGCAACGATCATATAAGTAAGGATAAAACTAAAATATTTTTTTAAGGTGTTACGTTGAAAGTTAAATATAAAATTTATATTCTTGGTAGCATCAAGCATTATGATTTCTATGTAAAAAATGTAAATTATGACTAGAAATACAAAAAAGGCAAGACAAATTTTCATCTTTTTAATTTGAATTTTTTTTTCAATATCCCAAAACAAGAGTCACTGAAACGTGACAAATCACACAAGCATTCAAGATTATGTTTAGGGTAATTGATAAGATGCCACTACTACTAGAAAAGACTCATTTTCAAAGGAATTGCTTTTGGCTGCGGCTTCTATTTTAAACAAATGGAATCTAATCAAATGAATTATAAAACTCTCTTTTTTTTCTCCTCTTTTTTTGTCAATATTCCTCCTTTCCTTTCACCCAAACAAAAACTTGCATCAATTTAATCATATGATTGTCTCCATGCGTCTTCTCATTGCCTACCATGGACTCATCACTCTCCTCTCTCACACACTCATCACAAATTCTCATCAAATCAGAGACTGATTCAACACGTTCTATTTGGGTTCTCAAAAACCCCCATCAAATTTGCCACGTGGTTCGATATTAGCCGTTTATCTTAACACTGCCCTCTCTCTCTCTCTCTCTCTCTCTCTCTCTCTCTCTCTCTCACACACACACACACACACACACACACACACACACACACACACACACACACTAAACATTGTTTTCTTCTCTGCTCCTTCAGGTTGCAGAACTACAAAGACCCAATTTCAAAGTTATTTACTTTAAAAAAGCGATCAAAGAAGGGTAGTGATCAAAGCTCTAAGCTCTCTCTCTCTCTCTCTCTCTCTCTCTCTCTCTCTCTCTCTCTGTGTGTGTGTGTGTGTGTTTTCTTTCTGTTTACTTCTATTATAGATACTTCTGATTGTGATGACTTTTCTTATAGCTTTTAATCATTTACCAAATTTTGTTTTCATCTTGCCTTTTCTAATATCTATATGGGTTATCAGGTCCAAGTGAATTCAATGTTTTTTTCCCTTCTCTGTCGGAATTTTCAAGGCAGTTTCTTAATGTTGTCTGAAATGTTTGACTCATGCCCGAAATTATCGATTTTGGTTTGATTATCAGAGAATAAAGGTTTGTGGGAATTGAACCACTAGAACGAATTGCCATAAGCAGTTCAATATGTGAAGGTTCTTTATTTTATTTCCTATTGAATTTCGGGTTTGTTTTGAATAAGAGGTACTCTGCTCAGCAGCTTATGTGTAACATCTCTGCGACTAACCGAAAGGAAAAAGAATTGTCATCTTTCTCTTTGTGCATAATTCGGTAATTAGCTACGCATGATTGCAATCCTAATTATGTTTATGGATTATGATTGTCTTAAGCCTATCAGACTGTCACATAAGCCTATCATTCTCTGTTCTTATGGGTGTTGTTTTTCGTAAGCTTCTTTCAATTCCAAAAGATTTCATTCTGAATTCAAGTACATGATGTCTTTGTTAAGTTTTTTCTTCTTTTTTTCAATTATTTTATCAGGAGACTGAAATAGAATCAAGGACTTACGGGCCCAACTTTGCTTGGTTTATTAAATTTTTAGTAAAGGTGGTTTAGGGCTTGGATTGAAAATGATAGGTAAAGAAAACTTGAAAACTCAGGACTTGAACTTGTGCTTTGGGAAACTTATGATGGTTGGTGATGGAAGTGGTTTTAGTAGTATGGGAGTGAAGATGGAAGGTGGAGTCATAACTGGATGGAAAGATATTCCCATGGAGCTTCTGTTGCAAATTGTATCGCTCCTCGATGACCAGATGGTTATCATAGCTTCAGGCGTGTGTCGTGGATGGAGGGATGCTATTTCTGCAGGCCTTACTCATCTTTCTCTCTCATGGTAAACATGCTTCTCTGAACATGTGAAGTTTCTTGATTATTAGTCACAACACTAGCTTTGCGGTTAGCACATCAGGATTCTGCTAATAGATTCTTATTGCATTTCACTTAAGTAAACAACGTTTTCTTGTTGACACTAAAAATTTTAAATTTGTACTGAAGTAAACAAAGTTTTCTTGTTGTTTTCTCGTCATACAAATATAGTTCTTTATTTTCCCCATTGGAAAACGGCATCGATCCTCCATATGATCTCTTTTAGAGAACACCTTCTTTGTGTACGGGTTGTTTTTTTTTTTTTGGTTTCCTTTGGCTGGTTCCTTGTCGACAAGACAAAAGCACGTTTTTTTCTAGCCCTCAAGATTTTACATCTTTTTAATCTTAGTTTGTACTGCATATATTAAAATGTTTTAGGTAATGTTTGCATGTATCTAATTTCACTTTTCAGATTGAATATGATACTGTTATGTTGATGTTGATGCTTTTTAAACCAAAGCGAGCGTTCGATGTACATTAGGTGTTACATACTGTTGCTTTGGGGATCCTACATGGACTATTTATCTGATATTTAATAACATTTAAATCACAAGATGGTTTTTGCTATTTCTTCAGGTGCAAGCAGAACATGAATGATCTGGTCCTATCTCTAGCTCCTAAATTTACAAAATTGCAAATTCTCATACTGCGCCAGGACAAAAAACCACGACTTGAAGACGATGCCATAGAGACGATTACTCGTTTCTGTCATGACCTGCAAGTACTGGACCTGAGCAAAAGCTTTAAGCTTAGTGATCGTTCCTTACACGCCCTTGCTCATGGATGTCATGATCTTACAAACATTAACATAAGTGGCTGTTCATCATTCAGTGACAATGCTCTTGCATATCTGGCTGGTTTCTGTAGAAAACTAAAATATTTGAATCTTTGCGGTTGTGTCAAAGCTGCATCTGACATGGCATTGCAGGTATAAAGTACAAATCAAGTATTTTGTTTTAAAACTAAAGAAGTGACTTTCTCTCAACTTTTTTCTGTATGTTTTGTGCAGGCTATTGGGTGTTACTGCAATCAGCTGCAATCCGTAAATCTTGGATGGTGTGAAAATGTGAGCGATGTTGGTGTAATGAGTTTAGCATATGGGTGTCCTGATCTCCGGATCCTTGATTTGTGCGGCTGTGTCCTTATAACAGGTAATTATAATTGAGTGATTTTTTTTGTTACCGACTTATAAAGGAAATAAAACGGATTTTAGTTGAATTACTTTATAAGGCAACTTTATTATGATAAAAGGGATTCTGCTTCTGTTAACGTACAATGGCCTCATTGTGTTTGTCCAAGATGTGAAACCGAAACTTATAGTTTTCAAAATGGATGTTGCTATTTCATCGAGTATATAAACCTGGAGTTTCTGTATACAATGTCGAATAATTGCTCAGATGTAAATGCTGACACCAAAGTGTTTCTGAGTTGCATTTTTTTTACCAGCATGTAATTCAATAATGCTTGACTTGTATATCAATAAGTATGATCAATGAAAACGTGATTTAATATCAGAGTATTTAGAATGAAGATTCAATATATTCATTTATCTACGAATTCAGCATCGTTGATGATCTGACTGTGATTTTTTTTAATTTTTCAGATGATAGTGTGATTGCTTTGGCAAATGGGTGTCCACGCCTGAGGTCACTTGGCCTGTACTACTGCCAGAACATCACAGACAGAGCAATGTATTCATTGGCGCATAGCCAAGTGAAGAACAAGAAGCCTACAAGATGGGGAGCGGTGAAAGGAAGGAATGATGAAGACGGGCTTAGGACACTCAATATCAGCCAGTGCACAGCACTTACCCCTTCGGCCGTTCAAGCAGTATGTGATTCATTTCCTTCACTTCACACCTGCTCAGGAAGACATTCCCTTATGATGAGTGGCTGTTTGAGCTTAACATCAGTTCATTGTGCGTGTGCTATCCAAGCTCACCGCAATGCTAACAGTTATCCTCGTCTCGCTCATTGAAAATATCATGTGGTTAAACCTTACAGGTTTGTTGAGGTCCCGTTCCACTTGATATGAATCTATTTCCTTGTATATATGGTGTTCCCAAGCTTTTTAACTACGTTATCTCCAAATGAAAGTATCAGGAACTTGGGCCATTAATTGGACTGTTGAATGTAAATATGCAGCATCTGGATTTTTAAGATGCAAAGTCTGTTGTTCAAAAATCGGTGAGTATGGCTTGTTGTCTTGTCTGTAAGTTTTCATTTGATAAAAATCCCTGTTTGGATAATATTAAGACGGCATAAATTAAATATGAAGATTTGATATCTAATGTCTGTTGGATGCGCTATGTGTGGAGTTAGGTGAACGTTAAAACAAATAGAAAATGACATTTCCTGCGCCAATTTTGATTTTAGACATCTTGTAGATATATCAGGAAAGTTATACTTCGATAATCTAGTAATTTCTAGCATGATCAGAACACGGTGTCACTGCTATTCCATCTTATTCCATGCTTCCTCCATTTCTTGGAAATTTTCTCTGTCTGACCTTATCAAGTTGACATAGCTAAACTTCTCAACTCTTCTTTGCCATTAAACTAATTGAAGCATATCAAACTTAATAGAAACTTCAAAACGTGTTGAGATATTATTTGAAAACTTGAAAGTATATATACTTGAAGAGGTAAGTATTACTTAATAACGTGATGTATGCAAGTGAGTGCCATTCGCCAAGTCATTACTAGAATAAGGTTAAACAAGTTCAGTACCCAATTTCTTCTGCGTTCTCTTCTACATTTTTATCACCATACTTTCATAGCATGTGATAGATTAATTTATACAGTGTCTTATGTAATTAGATAAAGAATTTATAAAAATTACCAATCACGTGCTCTTGGGAGTACTTGGAGCTGAAAAAATTCAGAAACCGACCACAAAAAGGACCTTTCCTAGTAAATACATAAGACTTGCAGATGCAAAGAGCAAAGCATAAGTGATATTATAGTGTGGCGCATCAATTAACACAATTCCACGACATGAGCCATCTTGTGGCCTTGTAAGAACATAGTGGTTTTGTCATGATCTTAGATAAATCATCAACCATTTTAAAGTGGTTCCTATGGGTTACATTTTTATTCTCGCAAAAGAAATAATATTTACTCGATATTCATTTGGTTTTGTACACAATTTCATCATCGTCCACATCAAATGCCGGGTTACACAGGCATTTGAAGAGTCTGCCAATACCCTGCCAAATGGCAAACATGGAAAAATCAGATCATAAGATTGTCTCCTATAAGCGAATAAGTACAAAGGAAAAAACATGATCAAGATCTATACACAATTGATCAAAAGCGTTTCTAGAACGAATTGGTACTCTTTTGGCAGTCCTTATAATAAACGTTTCTAGAATGCATAGGAACTCTTTTGGTAGTCCTTAAAACTATGTTACTATTATCCCCTTTCATCGATTGCGTCAAGAGGGTCATCTTCATAACTCTTAACAATAAATTTAAGCAATCTCATCATGTACACGTAGATCATCTATATTCCATAGGCTGACCAACATTTGAAGTTACACTTCTATAACTATAAAGGGTTATTACGTGATGCCTGAGTTGGATATGCTACACCAGAGCCCTGCAATCAATCTATGACTACAAAATTTTGGTTATGACCGTGAACTACTATACAGAGACCTTCGTCAGTATGATACTCCATATTATTCATGTATGTGTGCATACAGTGGGATGGAAGATATGAAGAATGCAACAGATGGAGACATTATAGATGGAAGGAATCTTTCTAACATGCCTGTGTAAGAAAAGGAATTCGATAAGATAATGCTCTTGGTGAGTCCTCTTCACTGCTATCAGAACTGGTGCCATCATCATCTACTTCAGTAATACTTTTCCTTCTTGACGTTTCACCATTCTGTGCATCCTTTTCCTGATGGCAAAATGAACCAAACAATAAATTTACATTATTATTAGCTCATGTCATATTTGAACTGCTTAAGCTTTTCATGCACGAAGAATGCAAACAGTCAAACATTATAGTGGTAAATATTTCCATGTCTATAAGACCATAAAAACACAAACTCAATATTTCTTGCGGTTCCAGATCTTGTAATTTTAGTGAGAACTACATTGATACTTGATACTAACCTGAAATATCTTTCCAAGAATTTTTAGCGCCAAAGCACGAGCTTTAAGTTCTTCCTTTCTAACAGAAGTATCTCGCAGCACCTGAAACATATTTTGACTCATGACAATGTGCACTTCCAGTTGGAAAACAACCATTCTCAAGTTGGGTTGGCGCAGTTAGTTTAGCCTTCACACCCATACCTCAGAGGTCGTAAGTTCGAGTCATATTCATCCTCTCCCCTTAAAAGTTGTAATGTAAATTTGACCAAAAAAATTGGGTTGGTGAAATAGTAGTTGTAGTAGCACTAATGGTTAAAGATGAGTTTGAATGGAAAGTAGAAACCATTTCTACATATATCATTCCTTGATGGAAGAAACGAGAACTTGAAAGTCACTCATTGGCTGGAGAACTCACCATTTGACACACATGTATAAGAGTTATTTCTATGTCAACCACATTTAACTTCCATAAGGAGTTCATCAACGTGTCTTTGTTTAGGCGTATATGTGACTCGACATTATTTTCAGGGCCACTACCATCCATTTTAAATTGTCGTCGAATGTCGTCTTGAAGTTGTAGTAACTGGAAAGCACCTGTATTTGTAAAGCCAGTATAATAAGGTTAGTCCCAGTTTTGTGAGGTAACAGAACTAAGGAAACTTCAGAGCTGAAAATTTGATGTTGAAGGAAAAGAAGATGCCTTTAGCAGCTGTTATCTGGGACTTCCAAAAATGTCCCTTGTTACGAACCCATTCAGCCATAAATGGTACTCCAAGATAAATGGCTTTCTTTCCAAGCTCTTGAGCTGCCTGTCTTGAATATATGTAGCCAATAGTGTGTAATATGTTAACACCAAAAGCTGCATTGCAATACAGAATAAATCGTAGAGCATCAATAAAAAGTTGGATTTGCAACTTTTATTCGTGCATAATGAAATGAAGCCTACATAAAGTAGAAAAATATCTAGAACGTAGAACGTATATAATGCAATCCTATTAACTTTCCATCGCCTCACAGAGTCGATGCCATTTATTGCAACCTACTTAGTTTTCTTAATCAAGAAAAGCCAGATATCGGTATAATAAGTCATCGGCAATCTATCAATTACAGGTGCCTATAAACACATTTTTCCATGATACATGAATCCTTAGCTCCCAGGTGTGAGAAACTAGCCTGAATAGAAAAATCTCAGAAAGATCCATAGTATCATGTTCTAGAAACTAAAATATATCTCCTGGTTTAACAAAGAAACCAGATAGCGTTAATGAAACTATAAAATTTTAATCATGGTCTAGCATGTGGAAATTTAAGCAGTCTTTATCACAGAGAAAGTAAAAGCCACCACATATCCTCCAACTGTCAGACTGAAATTGTAACCAGCAAAGGTAACTTCACCTGTGTCAGAAAGTCGTCTTGCTTCAGACTCTACACGTTGTAAGAATCCTTCTTTGTCTCCTTTCACATATTGATTGAGAAAATCTTTCAGTGTTCTCGCTAGTTTTTCCTCTCTTTCCTTCTGGACCGCCTACACTAAATACTTAAAAATAAGGATGGAGATACAGGATAGACAAATAAACAGTTACATAAGATTCTAGAAGCAGATTCACAGGCAAAGTACTCGAGAAAAATGTCATGACATAGAAAGCTATATACAGGAAGAAGCCAGCTCAGGCCGTGCAGTCAATTCAGGTGCACTCACATTAGACAGCCTCCTACATATTCGTTTGCAGGATTGCAAATTGAAATGTTAAGCAAGAAAATATATCATGCTAGATTTCCCCTTTTTTTAAATACATCATGAGAGAGAGAGAGATGAATAGAAAAAGTGAAACAACACAGAAGAAGAAATCAAACGAACTGGAAATCGCTCGAGAGTGTAGTACTGTGAGACGTGCAACTTTGTAAAGAATCAAATATATAAAATATGAGTATACATGCGTATCTTGAGTCTGATCTAAAATCATGAAGTTACAAGTTTGAAAGCCTCATCAAGTTTTCTTGCCTTCAGCTTATCATGTAGTTTCTCTGGATTTTCATTTTCATTAGCTATTTCGGAAGAAGCCATTGATGCTACAGCAACATGTCCGACGTAATCCTCAAATAATTCACTTCCAAATAGAAGTGCAAAGACAGCAGTTGGATCAAGCATTGCTTCCCTGAAATTTAGAATAAAAATTATTGAGTTAGCAGGACAATACAATTAAAAATCAAGTCCAATTCGTAAAAAGATATGTAATATGAGCATTTTATCCGTAGAAAGTAACCTATCATCTTGGAAAGTTAACATAGATGTAGACATGTCTATAATAATATCCTTTTATACTGTTGGTGGATGCCACTGCAAGTTCACACCTAATTTTTGAACGCTTTACTGATGTGTCAGTTTACTTTGGATCTAATTTCTTACACTTCTACACCATAAAAGCCTGGGTAATCTTCAAGTCGGTCAATGTAAAAAAGTGAGAGAACAGACCTAAAGGAATTCATATTATTTTAGAGGAACTCGAGTATGTTTAAGAAAAGCCTTACTAGGACATACTGGAAAGGATATTTAATATAGAAAGGAAGTAACAGTTTGAAGCACCCACCTAGATATGCAGTGCTTTCCATTGCAATCATATGCTTCTCTTTGTACTGGATCACTCAAAACTTGATAAGCTTCTCCTAGTACCTGCCAACAATAATAGAGTTTGGGAAGTTAAGAATGAAACGAGAATAAGATCAATGACATATTTAACCTGATATTAGACATTTTCTGAATAAAGAAAGAAATATAGTCCTTTTCTTTCCCGTATGTGGATGGAGGTGTTGTGGGTAAAATAAATATTATTGGCTCCACTTGGCCCTTGTGAGTCTGAAAGGGGGAGATTTTTGCTAAAAATAGCTCCTCCTAGCAGGCATATTAAATTAATCATCCAAATTCTTTCATCTGATAATTCTATTTATTGGGATCTCTGGGCAATAAGGAGGGAAAGAAAAACGGGTGGAATGATAGGAAAGGAAAAGTAAAAAAATCTGCTGTTTCCTCCTGATTTTCCATGTTTTTCATTCACTTTTCTCTCTTAAATTTTCTGTAATTCAAAATCAACACAGAAGTTCAGGTAAGAAGCAGCCGAAAAGGATGAGGGGAAATCACAGACGAAGAACCTAGATTTTTTTTCCCTCTATTTTTCCCTTCTCAAAGAACATTGAGAATCAGTGGACTTGCCTGAAACCTTTCAGCAGCTAGAGGATCGTCTGGATTCTTATCTGGATGAACTTGTCTTGCCTATAACAGTAAACATCAGCTCACTGTGAAATAGAAAACTAGCAGAAGCAAGACAATCGCAGATTACACGGAAATTAAAAAAGAAAAAGAAAAAAAAAACCCAATCAAACAGTGAACCATAATTTCGTGAATGAAATTGGACTTAAAAAACCTTAAGATAATAAGCCTTTCGAATTTCCTCCTCGGAAGAAGAGGGACAAACGCCAAGAACATCATAGAACTCAGTTTCCTTCACCATGTCAATCACATGCAAGAATCAGATCGAAGACCTTGAGCTTCAGTCCGAAGAGCTTGAAAGTTGAAAGAACTTCAGTTCAGATACAGACTCACAGAAAGAGGAAAGAAGAAAGAGAGAATGAAAAAAGCAGAGAGAGAGAGAGAGAGAGAGAGAGAGAGAGAGAGAGAGAGAGATTGGGGGAGCATTTTGGAAGGGAAGCCCCACTACAATGGTCGCCTTTCCAGTTCTTCAAACAAATAAACTAATAAATGAAAACCGCTTTTTCGCGGGAGAGAACAGTTTTTTTAACTGTCACTACGGTGGCCCTTATCATATAAAGTGAAGTGCGGAGTTGGATTTTTATTTTATTTTATTCCATTTTTTTATTTTTTTAATGTATGGTTTCTAACTTCTATATGGATGAAACAACTTTAATGAATTTAGAATTTAGGTAGCTGCGTGTTTAGCATCTGTGAAGCTTTGTGAATAAAATTCATAGAATTTTAAATGGAAGAAAACATGAAACTTTAAGGATTCAATTCATACTTATAATAGACGTTCAAAGTTCAGTGTATGATGATACTTGGATAGAGATAAATTTTTTACGCTTAACTTTCCCATGTATCAAAATATAATTTCTCTTTAATAAAATAATATTATGTGAAAGCGTAGTTCATTTTTGTTAATAGATAATGCAGCATTAATAGTGTTTCAGAATCAAAATTCAAATCAGTTAGAAAGAAGAAGAGAAGTGAAAAGCATTATAAAAAATGAGTAATTCTACGCTGATCAAGTTTTAAGTGATTAAGTGACGTGTCAACCGTTTATTGGTTATTTTGTCAAATTATTTTAATAGTCACTTAAAATTTAGTTAATTACTTAGTCATTCTAGAATTATTCTATAAAAAAAACATAAAGAGAGAATTACAAGAATGGTCAATTTGGGCCATTCTTGTAGCAAAATATCCATTTTTATTTATAATTACAGGAATGGCCGGCTTCTAATAAAAAAGAAGGGATGGGTAGTCATTTACTATTAAGCCCTTAATGAAAAAGACAAAAAAAAACGTACTACAGTATGCGTGCACCGGCCCCACGCGCATACTGTAGCGTGGGTGAGATGCGGATTTCGTTGAAAAACAGTTATGCGCATGATATATAGATTAAATACATACGGTATCTTATTTTTATACCGTAAGTACCTAGTTTATAGACCACAACATCTTGCAATTTTCCTAAAAAAATTGCAAGATTCATTAAGAAACCCAAAAAACTCACATGAAAAAACAGAAGACTCACGCGAAAAAGACCAAAAAAATCTCAGATTCAACAAATAATCAGAAAAAAAACATTAGATCTAAGAACGAAACACTAACAACACATTAACTTATGTACAAACAACCAATTTAAACCATAACAGCGCATTAATAGTTAATTTTATAATTATTTTCTATAACTCAAAGAAGAACAATAAGGCAGGGAGGGAGAGCTAGCATGGAGCGACATAAGCTCTTTGGGGAAGACATGGTTGTTGTTCAAAACTCTAAAGGCCAAAACTATATGAGGAAGACAATGATAGAAAGTGAAAAAATTTCAAAGTCAATGCCACTTGTAAAAAAAGATCATATCTGTAATATTAAAAAAATGGACATTTATGTAGAGTTGCCCTCCAAAAGTGGTGAATATTACAATTTTCTCAAATATAATTGTAAATCTTATTAAAAATATAACTATTTCAAAATTAAGATGTAATGAAAAGATTTGTCCACGAAAATCACTGCTTATTTTTAATGAAAAAATATAAGAAAATTCAACTTTACAGTTCAAACTATAAAAATGACCAGAAACATTTTTATTGAAAAATGGCCGAAAATTGTCAAAGAAGATAATTATTTACAAAAGTTACACAGACGTATCATTTACATTATTTTGGCCGTTTTTACTGTATCAGCTGAAAAGTTAGTCGTTTTGACGGTTCTCTCTATTTTAAATTTCTTCATTTATCTTATGGCAGTATAGTTTTAAATTTCTTCATTTATCACAGTGACAAAGGGTTTTTCTTGGTTTTATTAGTTCTTTTTTATTTAATTCTGTAAAATAACCAAAGTATATTCTATGAGAAACATAATTTGGGAATGATTTGCAAATTTTTTATTATGCTTACATTTTTAGTTCCCAAGCTTCACTGATGTGTTTATATTATACTGATGACAGTATAGTTTTAAATTTCTTCATTTATCATAGGGGTTGTCTTGGTTTTGTCATTTCTTTTTGTTTTAATTATGTTCCATATCCAAAACATTATTCTATGAAAAATGTAATTTGGGAATGATTTGCAAAAACAGTCCTAGTGAAAATTGAGAAACGAACATTAGTAATCCCATTGTTATATTTTTGGACATACTTTTTGCATGTTCATGTAATATATGTTGGCCTTGTTAGTCTGCTAATGTGATTCTTGCTGAGGAGAAGCATTTGCCTATATGAGTTGTTTTTTATTATCTTGTTATCTGATTCAATTGTTTTTCTTCCTTAGCATATTCAATGAAAATATCATATCCTTCATATTTTCTTGATAGTCAGAATAGACTAATCTCAACTAATGAAACTTACCTATAAACTAAATCAGCCAACTTATGAAGCACTCGTGGTTTGTTTAAGGCTATCCTCAAGCATTACAACTTGATCCCGAGGATAAAATGGTGCAACTGAAGTACTCATTAAAAAGTACTGGGATTTACATCTTGTTCTGTTACTTTCTTATGTAATATTTGTGTAGTTATGTATAGAAGTAGGTTTGAAGTGTATTTTTTGATGGTTTAGAAGGGATTTGTATCAGAAGAAATATTAACTTGTAGTGGTACTGAATTCAATACGTGAAAATTGTTAATATTTGTATTGACAAATCAGAAATTTTGAGACAAAAAGTATTATGTTACTCCACAAAGAAATCGTGTGTACTGTCTTCACCAATGCCTTATAAGAATTGATGAAATAGGAGGACCTTTACAAAAAGTATATATTAAGTGAATAAATGAAAATGACTATGTAAATTTAAAATGATCAACTGTGCGAAAATGATAAATGTAAAATATAATTATATAAGGCAAAGTGTGTGACAATAGCTAAGAATATGAAAATTAATAAGTGTGTATAATGGTCAAGTGTTTGAAATGGGAGGACTTCTACAAAGAGTATATATCAAGTGAAAAAATGAAAATGATTAAGTAAAATTAAAATGATCAAGCGTGTAAAAATGAAAATGATTAAGTAAAATTAAAATGATCAAGCGTGTAAAAATGATATTACATGCGTGTAAAAATGACTAAGTGTTTCAAAATAACTACATGAATATGTCAAGAGTATGAAAATGTGTGAAAATGATCAAGTGTGCGAAAATGAGTAAGAGTGTGAAAATGACTAAATATAAAAAATGAGCTTGTATTAGTGGTGAGTGTTATTTACATATAAATGGCTTAAATGTGTAAAAATGACTAAGGGTTTCAATACAACTACACCAAGTGTGAAACAGTTAGGTTCCATCAAAACAAGTACGTGGAAATGGAAAATTCGAGGATGAAAATATGACTAAGTGTTTAAAAATAGTTAATTTGTCAAAATATGATCAAGTCACGGAAATGACAATGTGCATATATGAAAATTATTATATGTATAATGATTAAGTATGAAAATATGATAAATGCAAGGCATATATTTATGAGATATAGGGATTCAGAATTTACAAGTGCATGAAATGCATAATTGTGTGAAATTAATATGTATGTCTAAGTGTGAAAATATGGCTAAGTGTATGAGAATAAATAAGTATCAAAACAAGTAAAGTCAAACACCACAATGGGGACCGAAATGCCATCACTACATGACAAGTCGTCATTCAAGACTGGCGTTTGGGGCCTGCTGGTGGCGTTTGGGCCCTAAACGCCAGGCACACAGGTGTTAGGTGTCAACACTCCCTATTGGATCGTGACAGGTGCATGTGAACTTTCGGAGGGCGTAACTTTTGACTCGGGTAGAACCACGTGGACCGTAAGATATCAAATCGAGGTTTATTTAGAGATTTATATGTGTGATTGGGATAACTTGTCGCAATCCAGTTTTGGATCCAAAAAACATTGTTTTAAGTACTTTCAGAGGCCCGAAAGCTGTTTCGGCCTTAGTTTTGGGTTTTTCGTAATTCCCATCTTTTTTAATTTTTAGGGTTTTTATATGCTTATAAATTAAAACGTAAATATGTTATTTTTCAAATTTCATAGGGTCATAATTTATAAAATAAAAGGATAAAATTTCAAACTTTTAGCAGATATGTTCGATTTATAGATAGAATATGACCTTGAGGGTTATACGTGTTCGTCAAACTGATAAATAGGATTTACCGACCATCATAATATCACGACCTATAATTATATATGGTGAAAACCCGTCTCGCTCGATACTTGTCACAAAAGCACAGCAACATTATCAATGATAACTTTTAACGAGTTTATGAATAAGTGTTCAATTGTATCGAGAATCCTTAATTAATCCAATCTAATTTCACATAATAAGTGAGTATCATGAATGTTTACATTGAAATAATGAGTTTTTTCTATTTTTATCGATGATTTTCCCGGTATACGGTAAATAATTATAAAAATATCAATTTTAAGGGAAATTGTGAAGAATGGCGATTAGATCCATATAAATAGCGATTAGGAGTAAAATAGTGGCGATTGGGAGGGAGACTGACGATCGCCTATTTGTACATGGCGTTTGTTGACTGAAAAAGTCGATTGGAGACATAAAACTAATACTTGACTTTGACAATGCGATTAGCACCTTCAGGATGATGTTTAGGGGCTAAAAATAGGCGATTCGCCTATTAACTATGGCGATTAGATTGTACGTATTTGGTGAACCCCTCCTAAGAATTATTATTTTGTACGTATTTGGTGAACTACTCCTAAGAATTATTATTTTGTACGTATTTGGTGAACCCCTCCTAAGATAAGAATTATTATTTTGTACGTATTTGGTGAACCCCTCCTAAGAATTATTATTTTGTACGTATTTGGTGAAACTCCGTACGTAATTGGCGAACCCCAATACGTATTTAATGAACCCCTCCAAAAATTATTAACTTGTACGTATTTAGTGAACCCCTCCTAAGAATTATTTTTTTTGTACGTATTTGGTGAAGCTTAGTACGTAATTGGTGAACCCCAATACGTATTTAATGAACCCCTCCAAAAATTATAAACTTGTACGTATTTAGTGAACCTCATTACGTAGTAGGATACTTTAGGGGTTCACAAAAAAATTTCACATACAAAATTAATAATTCTTTGAGGGGTTCACCAAAAAATTTCACATACAAAATCAATCATTCTTTGAGGGGTTCACCAAAATATTTCACGTACAAAATCAATCATTCTGCGAGGGGATCATCAAAATATTTCACGTACAAAATCAATCATTCTTCGAGGGGTTCACGAAATATTTCACGTACAAAATCAATCATTCTTCTAGGGGTTCACCGAAATATTTCACATACAAAATCAATCATTCTTCGAGGAGTTCACCAAAATATTTCACGTATAAAATCAATCACTTCGAGGTGTTCTTCTAAAATGTAGTGGGGAAAGATTATTTTACTTGTACTTGTTGTAAAATGACAACAACATAATCAATAATCCATTTTTAACCGTCATGAAAGTCCTAAAAATCATTGTATTGATGCAAAATCAGCGAAAAAACAACAAAACTGCCAAAAAAGGGAACAAGGCCAGAAACCCCTAAAAATCACCGGTATTGGGCACCAAAACTGCCGGTATTGGTTAGAGAACCTGTTGGGATAGATTGGTGAACCCCACTACATAATTAGTGAACCTCAGTACGTAATTGGTGAACCCCTCTAAGAATTATTCTTTTGTACGTATTTGGTGAACCCCACTACGTAATTGGTGAATTCCGGTATGTAATTGGTGAACCCCAATACGTAATTGGTCAATACCTCCAAGAATTATTCTTTTGTACGTATTTGATGAACCCCACTACGTAATTGGTGAACCACAATACGTAATTGGTGAACCCACTATGTAATTGGTAAACCACAGTACGTAATTGGTGAACCCCTCCAAGAATTATTCTTTTGTACGTATTTTGTGAACTCCACTACTTATTTGGTGAATCCCAGCACGTAACGGTGAACCCCTCCAAGAATTATTTTTTTGTACGTATTTGGTGAACCCCAATACATAATTGGTGAACCCCCACCACGTAATTGGTGAACCCCAGTTACGTAATTGGTGAACCCCAGTTACGTAATTGGTGAATCCCTCCAATAATTTTTTTGTACGTATTTGGTTAACCCCACTACGTAATTGGTGAACCCCACTACGTATTTGCTGAACCCCATTACGTAATTGGTGAACCACACTTCATATATTTGGTGAACTAAAAAAACAAAAAAAAAAATTAAAACATGCTATCTGCTGGGCTTTGTGTAGCCCAAATTACTCCAAATGCAATCTAAAGGTCACGATAGCCCAGCTTCCATGCCGTGAATTTTTTCACGGCATGATAAAACTTTCCATCAATTCATACTTATAATAGACGTTCAAAGTGTATGATGATACTTGGATAGAGAAATTTTTTAAGCTAAACTTCCTCATGTATCAAAATATAATTTCTTTTTAATAAAATAATATTATTCGAAAGCATAAATAGCTTTAGTTAATAGATAATGCAGCATTAGTAGTGTTTCAAATCAAAATTCAAATCAGTTACAACGAAGAAGAGAAGTGAAAAGCATTGTAAAGAAAAGTAATTGTACGTCGACAAAGTAATTGACCAAATTTTAAATAATCAAATGACGTGACAACTGTTTATTAGTTACTTTGTCAAATCAATTTTAATAGTCACTTAAGATTTAGTTAATTATTTGATCACTCTAGAATTACTTTATAAAAAATATAAATTTACGTAGACGTTATTTATAAACGTACATATTAATAAAAAAATATACATGAATTTTAATTATAATTGTAAATATTAAAAATATAACTTTCAAATTTAAGATGTAATGAAAAGATTTGTCTGCTTAAATTACTAGTTATTTTTAATCGAAAAATGAAAAGAAAATTCAACTTTATAGTTCAAAGTATAAAAATGATCAGAAATTCTTTTTAATTAAAAAATGACGGAAATTGATCAAAGTAAATAACTATTTACAAAAATTACACGGACGTAATAAATCTTTTACATTACTTTGATCGTTTTTACGGTATAAGTTGAAAAGTTAGTGATTTTGACGGTTCTCCCTATTTTAGTCAAACAATTACTAGACTAGTTGATTAAGAAAAGTAGAGTTAGATAGATTAAATTGAAAATCAGAAAATCAAAAATGCAAATACACTTTTTTTTGGAATCCTTTTTCATTCGCAGATTTGTCGAGCGGCGGGATAATGGCATGGGTAATGGGCTGATCAAGGGGTGGGGACTAGTTGGGGTTGAATGCATCATCACTTTCTATTAGTGGGCTTTCTCATATTGGCCCACTGAGAAAGTAAAAAAATGACTACATTACACAATAATTGAGTGATAAAAAAGGCAAGAAATTTATTTGAATGGAATGGAAATAAAGCTTTTGCCAGAGATTAGATACATTCATGGTGGTCCTCAGTTTAGGTTTATATGGAAATCAAGATTTATCATCAATTTAAATTAACAGAATCATAATCTCATAGTTTATCATTTATCAAGTTATTTTATAACATTAATATCAAATTAAATGAGGGTTAACAATCAATATCGATTGTGGGGACAGATTCTTTTTCTTTTTTTGGTAAATTTGGGGGGACAGATTCTTCTATCTTCAAAGTTTATAAATTTTTAAAATACATTATATGGATACATAAAAGTGTGTTTGGTTGCCGCGAAAACCACAGAAACAAAGAGTAAAGGGAAGATGAAAAAAGGTCCTACCGGGATTCGAACCCAGGTCGCTGGATTCAAAGTCCAGAGTGCTAACCACTACACCATAGAACCCATTTGTTGACACGATCGACATTAATTATAGATTTAAATAACATCGGATGTCACATTTTTTTATGCGGTCCACTTAACCCTCATTTTTAAATATTTATAATAAGGATACAATTCTTAATTTGAATGGGTAATATGAAATATTAGTATGACGTGTGCGATGAAGGATATAACTCAATGATAATCATATTTCTTCTATAAAAGGAGTCTTATATTTAAATCTACTATCCTCAATTTAACAAGAAAATAAAATTAATAGGAAAAATCTATAAGCAATTCAGTGAATCCGTATAGTTAGAAAGATAATTTCCCCCAAAAATCTTATAGAAATACATGCCGAAATTCTCTGCATACATTTTCAGTTTCAGTTGCATCTCTTTTTCTTCACCGTTTCAACACGATCTACATACATTATATTTAATTATTACTAGGTTTTACGTGAAAACCCCTACATTAACATATTGAGATAATCTCACGTTCTTGCAGGTTTCAGGTTGAAAATAAGATTAACAACTCAGATTAGCTAAAGCACCTCTCAATTACACATAAGAAGAGAGGGTCCAGAATGGTCGAAATCTCATGTTCTGTTTTTTATTACTTTTTTCTCAATAAAAAGAACTAAATAACATAAATACATAGGAGTGAAAAAATTACTACTGAACCGAACAAAAAATGATCGGTTTTATAAGTTATCTCGGTTCGGTTCGGTTCGATATTCTTACAGAATCGTAAGTTCGGTTCGGTTCGAAAAAACATATGATTTTAAACCGAACTGAACCGACATAAAAATAAAAAAAATTAAATACTATATATATGATATATCTATAGAACTACACATATATATACATAACCCTAAAAATAATCACGCCTGGCTCCCTTCCTCTCATCTTCGTTCTCTCTCCTTCCCTCTCTTTCTCTTCGTAAAAAACTACAAAGTGTAAGCTTCTCCTCAGCTGCTCCACCCTCAACACATCAGCCATCTTCTCCTCGTCACTCAGTCGCAGTCATCCTCTCCTCCGCTCGCATCCATCTCCTCCTCTCGCAGCCATCCTCTCCTCTGCTCGCATCCATCTTCTCTCGTATAGTCTTCCCTCTCACTCTGCCTTCTCTCTACTCGCGGTGCCCCTCTCTCTCGCAATGGAGCTTAGTGCCTCTCTCTCTCTCTCGGCAACTGAGATCTACTCTGATCTAAGTAGATTTTAGCTCAGATCTGAGTAGATGTGATTTTTTATTGCCTTAATTTTTAATTTTTAGAGATTTTAATGTTAGAGTTCTTATTTTCTGCTTACATATGAGTAGATCTGGTTTTTCTATTGCCTTAATTTTTAGTTTTGGAGATTATAATTATAAGGTTCTTATTTTACGGTAAAAAACTTACTGATTTTGTTTTGGCGAATCTGTAACCGTAATGTTTTAGATTAAGGTTTGTAGTTAATTTGATTTGTTTGCAATTTAATTCTATTCAATGTGGATTTTGGAGAATTTACAGTTTTACTGGGAGTTCCTTGGTTCTGTGTAATTTGCTTGTTTACGAAATATTAAGGTTAATGATTTTTTTTCAACATTGCCGAACCGTGAAACCTAACCGAACTGAACCGAAACTTTCAGTTAGGTTTGGTTCGATTCATATGTCATTCACAGTTAGGTTTGGTTCGTGAAATGAGCGAACCAAAACTTTCTGTTTTGATTTTCCCTCAATTAACCAACTGAACCGTGAACACCTCTATAAATATATAAGTAATTGCAACAAATATATAATTTTTGAAAGTTGATTGAAGAGATATCAGGTTTTTCAAAATTTTAGGTACATAGCAGATTTTAGACGTCATGTCATCAACCGGTTGTTCATAATTTTTCAGTTGACGATTTTACCCTTCATTGACAGATTTAATCATATGATTTTGTGGGGTCATTTCACTTAATAAGATATCACTATTTTAAGAAATTATAGGTTATACTATCATTAATAGATATTCTTTTTAATAAAATAATAATAATTTTTTGTTTTGTTTCCCTTTTTTACTGAATTTTGGTTATGGAAATTATATTTTCTATAATCGTGATATTGCCTTCCGGATTTTTAGCTTTGTTTGAAGAAAATCCAGCATCATTTTGACAATTGATTTACTTTAACGTGATACTTCCATTAGTGTGATATTGCATCCAGATTTCTAGCTTCATTTGAACGAAAATCAACATCTTTTTAAATGCATTCATTCTCCATTATCGTGAGACTACCACAAAGCTTTATGTGTTCAAGTCTGTGAAGAAAAATTTGGATTATTTGATTTTGCTATCATTCATTTTCTATAGACATCTCAAACTTCACGGGTTATTCCATATATTTTTTTAGGATCAATCATCGGATGTTAGTTCTTGTTAGAAAAGTATATGTCATTTGTTTCCTATTAGATTATCATCATGGATCATTTTTTTTTATTTCAATTTCATTTGAGTTTTCATCATTTTTTTATTTCAAGTGTTTTTTTTATAATTTGTTGGCATCAATTTGTTTTTTCCACTTTTACCTAATTGTTTTACGTGATAAGTATGTATTTTTCATTTGTTGTTAATCATCATTTATCGTTGTGTGTTTAGTAGTGTTTCATTGTTAGATGTTCGATATATGTTATTTATATGCTTCTAAGTCATATTTTCAAGAAATATTATTCGTTTGATTTGGTATATGTTTCTCGTTCGGGGTAAATCATTATGTACATATTTTCAATACCGTGTTTATTGTATGAAACAGTAAATTTATTAATTGATCAATAGATGTCAATAATTTATTTAGAATAATACATATACTACCCTGTTATTATTGTAAATCAACCACTTATAGATATCAAAATGTAGTTTTATTCTCGTACAGTATATCATATATTGAAATATTACTATATTAATTATTTTTTTGTTTTGTTGCAGCGTTGTTATATTGGCCGAGTTTTGTGCCATTGTCAATGAATTTCTCTATGTTCTGTAAAAGGGCGCCAATGGAGATTCTCTCTGCTCTATAGATGGAGGTTTCAAGAGTATTGACCGAGCTTTGTAGGGTTACTTGGTTTTTTTGGTTTTGTTGTTGGATGATTGATTGACATGTGAGGTTAGTTATTATTCACCATAGTTAATTAATAATTTCCATAACCATAGTTGAAGTTTTTAACTTTTCTAATTATTTTGGGGAATTGTAATTGGTGGATTTCAAAATGCAATATTTTTTCAATTAATGTGTTAGAGGGAAGTTAAAATTGACTCTATTTTTTAAGGTGAGTGTAGGGCGGGATTTATCAGTTTTTAAATCTTCAGTGAATATCTTAATTACCATTTATGGAAATTGTAATTAAACAATTAAATCATTAATATCTATCATAATTGAGTCAAGCATATCACTTATTTACTTATGATTTACTATGATATACTGACCGAGATTTGTAGGGTTTCTTGGTCTTTTTTTTGTTTTTATTGTTGGATGATTGATTGACAATTGAGATTAGTTATTATTTACCATAGTTAATTAGTAGTTTCTGTTGGAATCCGTAGTGACGTGCGGCGGAAAGCGTGGTGGTGTTTTAAAAAAAATTATAAAAGGATAAACGATTGCGTGGTCGTAGATCCTAAATATGAAAACTTTTTAATTGAAAAATACTTTTACGGATCAGATCCATTATATATTTATATATTAAATCAAAGGCATACATTGATATAAAATATACCTCTTGTAGTCCAATCAAGCACCTCGTAATACAACGATCTTGCTATCCCACAAACAATAGACTTCGAGATCCACACTACGATCTTCCAAACCAATCCTCAAACACACTAGGACGTGTGTGGACACGTAAAATATATCAATAACACATTTCTGTCTCTAGATGTACTTAGCACATGAGATCTAAAGATTTTCGAGAAGTATTAATTTTGTAAGACAAAACTCTGATTGAAAAACATTTAAAAGTTCTTCATTTAGCTTTTTGATTAACTTTTAATCTTATAGAGTTTCACATTTGATTGTAACTGTGTTGTTAGCACAACCATAGATAATCTCTTAACCATCCCATCAAATAAGTGGAAGATTTATTAAACTGTGAAACGTTACCCTGCCAAAATGTGATGTGCTTCCAATGCTAATAAAAGGTAACCCATCCAATGGTATTTAACATCCAGAAAACTGCCAAACCAGCTTTTAGATAATGAAATATCATATTTTTCAGGGATAAAATAATAAATTAAATACAAATGTGCAATTGAAATGAGACCCACTATAATTGTACAATACTGTAGTGCCACACGATATTGCATTGTGCCATGAGGAGTCACAATGCCTCACAGCGCCACTGTAGTGCCTTGAGGCACTACAATGTACCATGTCCCACTGTAATGCAACTTGACACGACAATGGTCCATGTCAATCTCTGATTCAAAATCAGTGATTGACATGTGACAATCCAACATGTCACGTGATAATTTCTATAAATTTATTATTTATTTTAATCAGATAAATATCAAGATATCAGTTAATTCAAAATTAACTGATCTAATCTCTTAATCATTTATCTTATATGTTAATTAACATATTAGATAAATCAAATCAAATTATCACATCATAATGATTTAATATTATTTAATTTCATAAATCAAATATTCTGTCTCACTTATCGATCAACACAAATTTAATCAATAAAATTATTTAATTATAATTTTCGAAAATTACATTAAATAATTTAAATAATTAATTAATTACATATTATTATCTCATAATTATATATTTATTCCAGGAATTTAATTTCTATCGCAAGTTTGTTATTTTCTCATGTCCTGAAATATTCACACCATAGACTATGTAGTACGGATGTGACTTGGGGATCATAAACCCATAATTCTAAGCTCCAATAAAGCAGATTATTAATTAAACTCTTTAATTTAATAATATTATTTATTAATTTCATTATTACTCCACTATAAACATGAAATTACACTCTTTGAGATTACAAAATGTATTTATAGAGTATTCTCGTGTAGTCCATTGATATAATCATTTCATGTAGTTCTGTCCTTCAATTATTTGTTAGTAAATTAGATCTGGTCAAAATTATCGGTCTATCCTTCTAATTAGCTCTTGATCATTAAGTACCATTAATTCACTAGTGAATGACTAATTTATAATCGTATTATAAATTTGAGCTCAATAACCATTCAGTTCCAGAATTAACATTTAAAGGAACCAATATACAATCCGTTAAGAAAGCTTGGATTCCAAATCTTGTAAGATCATGTTCCCAGCCATCTATATCATTGAATCTCCAAACAAAAGTCACTAGCATGTTTTACAAATAAGCTTTAACGAGTGAATCAAAAGATCTAGTAGACATGTATAAAAGTTCATGACTACTCACGATTCAGATTGATGTGTATTAAATTTTTATGATAAACGGTAAGTTAATAAATATATTAATCCACATTGATCTTGTCATATATAATCTAATTATATAAAGTACTTTATCTAAGATGTCCATCCAAATTAGTGATCCAGATCTAGATCACATGCATTCAAAATGCTCAGTGAATCGTATTAGCAATTATTCATTAAAAATTTCATACTTTAATATGTTGTAGACTATTTTATTCATTATCATTGATCTTAATCATCTCGTACTTATACAAGATCATAATCTCATTAATGAATATGAAATTTTCAAGTATTTCTATATAAATTATTCAATAATAATTTAAAAGAAAAATTATAAGAAAAATATAATTTCATTAATTTCATAAATTTCATATTAAAAATGTCTAAACACATGCTTTGAGGGTACTATGCCCAACAGTTCCCATAACAATAGTTAGATTTCTTTTACCTTTCCAATTATTTTGGTGAATTTGGACCGGTTGATTTCAAAATGAAATATTTTATCAATTAATGCATTATATGGAAGTTAATATTGACTCCGTTTTATAAGGTAAATGTAGGGCGAGATTTGTTGGTTTTTAAAATTACCGTTAAATATGTTCATTACAATTTACGGAAATTATAATTATACAATTAAAATATTAATATGTCATAATCATAGTAGTCAATTCTGTTTCGGTGGTCGTTTAGGTTTTTAAAAAAAATAAAATATTTTGGATATTTCGGTGTTCCGATATTCCGTTTCGGAAAAAAATTTTAAAATTTATAATATAACAAAAAGTGAATAATGACTTATAAAAATAAGATACACATAATTGTCATTAAAATCTTATTTATTTTGAACACTCATAGTTTATTCCAAGCATTTCAATTTAGTTAAAAGCATGAGTGTAATCTTTCACGTGAAAAAATAACAAATCTATATACAAGTAACCTAATTAGTCTAAAAAAATCACTCATTTAATCTAAAAACAGTCACTCATTTACTTAAATTTATAATATAGATAAATTATACATTTAATCTAAACAAGTTACTTATTCTAAAAAAAAATATAGAAATAAATTTAACCAATTATAGAAGAAAAATTAGCTCTATTAAATTAAGAAATTATTATTGAACAAAAATGAAGTAAAAATATAAGATGCAAATGATGGGATTCGATGAGAGGAGAATGTTTAATTCATAAAACTTTTAACCACCTGGACCGTTGCATTGTTATTATAAATTGTTTCTTCCATTTATATTTAGTACAGTGTTAAAAATAAAAGGCTTGCTTTGGCCCATTTTCCATTTCGCCTGGATGGACGAAATGAGCGTATTCCGGCCGGAATTGATTGAATTTTTGCACGGAATTTAACCACCCACTATTCTGTTCCATTGCCGTCCCGGAACCGGAACATTCCAACCATTCTGGCCGGAATGGAATTGACAGCTATGGTCACAATTGAGTCATGTATCACTTATTTACTTATGATTTACTATGATAATCATATAAAACAAACATTATATATCAATTTATTAGAATTTTTAAATTTAATCATTGATCGAATTATATCTAATTTATTGTTGATTTTCATCGATTTAATTTGATTTCTTTTTAAGATTTTTTATTCAAGATTTAATTTATTGAGGAAGCTAATAAAGTAGCGATTTAGATGGATATTAAAGATTTTTAATTACGGTTTAAGTATATTGTTAATTACAATTTTCTAATTTGTAAAGTATATCAATTAAGTATATCTGATTTATCCGAATATATAGATAGTGTATTATAACTAGATGAGGGGCATATTTGTCTAAAATTATTTACTATTTAAGAAACTTTCTATTTACCTAAATCTATTAAAAACGTGCTATTTCTTAAAACACAGCCATAATATTGTCTATTATGCAAAATTTCTCTAAATACATTTCCAAAGGTGTACATATAGAAACATTTGAACCAAAATTTGTTCATAAATAAAAAAAAATCTTGACCTTTAACCTTGTTGGGAAATCTTATACATGGCATTGAGGTACACATTGAATAAAGCTATTTAAGTTACCCATACAAAGTGGGAGCTAATTAGGGGTGTAAGAAAAATTACTGAAATCGATGGAACCGACCGAACGGGCTGAACCGATGCGGTTCAGTCAATCTTAACGTTTTAGACTGTTCGGTTCGATCTCTGATATGTGATAAGGTCACGCTTCAGTTCGGTCTGCGGTTTTTATGAAGAAACAGCACCGAACCGAACCACATATTCAATATATAAAGAGATTTTCACAATACACTAACCTTAATCCATAAACATTTTCACTACTTCCTTACTCTCTCTCTCATACTCGTTTGTAGTTGTTTTTTTAGTTTGTATTTTGTTTTTTTACCTTATGAATTTTCTGATACTTATGAGGATTTTATTGTTTTCTGATTGTATTTATATTCTATTAATAGAATTTTAGATTAGAATGATCTCAATTCTTTCTTCTCTGTTTCTACATGAAAATTTACGTTTGTTCAAACTAAGACTTGTTTGTTTTCAATAGAGCTTATCCTGTTTATTTTACCGGTTTGAACCGGTTCGGTGCGGTTTAGAAAAAAACTTGACAGTTCAGTTCGATGCGGTTTCTTCATTCTGATCGGTTCGGCTCGATTCCTATTTTTGATAAACCGCATTTATGGTTCGATTCGTTAAAACATCCAAAACCACACCGAACTGAATCCTTACACCCTTGAGCTAATACCTTAGCAAAACTTTTCAACTCCCAATATTGATGTTGTGACGACGATAAATTTGAAATCACGATTACTTTCCTCGTCCCCTCCTTCCTTTTCCACCCTTTTTACCTCTTGGGTTTTTGTTCTTCATCTGAGACATTTTAGTTGCCTTTTTATGCCCTTTCGAATTCGGTCTAGATCTTTAACTTCTGAACGTAAATGAGCGTTAGGCACCGAGTGCTGCTTCTTTCCTCCCCTAAAATTCCTCGTTTCTCTTGGAAAGCGCCGACCCCCTGCAACCATACACATCTAGAGTAACAAATCCAAAAAAATGCAGGAAATAGCTCATAGTTTTTTGTCCTTTCTCAATCCTTAATGCAATAATACTGTTGTTATGTTATGATACGTAATTAATCATATTCTTCTGCTCAACATCTCTTTTAACCCAATATATTGATGGCAGTATGACATTAAACGGTAAAATGGAAGACATGGAAAACAAGTGTAAGGAACGATAAGACGAAACTCAAACTGAAGTAAGAGGACAGAATGATGGGTATAGGATCTAGGGACACAAAATGGATAAAAAAACTTTGATGGAAGAAATCTCGAGCAACATCAAATCACAAGAGCCAGTAAAACCAGACGTCAAACTCTGAAGCATTACCTGCCATGCTTGAGGATTCCTCAGCATTTCCTTCTCCTTTAAGAGATACTTTTCTATGTGACCGTTCTTTCCATTTCTTGTATATCCCAGTTTTGTTGGCTTTTACTTTTGCACCACTCTCTGTCTTTATCTATACAAGAATCAAAAAAGAAAAAGTTGAGAATTCTTGAATATACTCAACGAATATACACAATCACCAGATACTGCTGAGATTAGAACAAATTTTTTATGAAGAAGCACAAATAGAAGAAATTCTTTAACTATTGGGCAGTCAACATTTTATGGACCAAGAACCACAGTAAAGGAATCACCGAACATGCATCCCCTGCATTCTTAATTTCATGAACACCTTCATGGACATTCGACAATCAGTTGCTACTTATAGGTTATAAGCAAGACTTTTACGATGAAATGAAACTTAGGATCGAACCATAGACTTCCCGACCCCTCTCCCAAATAAAAAGTGAAATGAAAAGAAAAAGGTGCTCAGAGAGACAAATGGTGGATGTGGTTTTAAAAACTGTGAGATTATCAAGGATCTTGACATCCCCTGTGGAGTAAAAAGTCAATGAGAGTACTGTAAGCATAGAAAGAATGAAACAAAACTGGAATGCAATGTATGAAACTCTGGAATCGTGTTTCACTAAATCGTAAACACAATTTAAAAAATCAGACTGTTTGATAAGCAACACATCAAAAAATCAGACTGTTTGACAGAAGTACCTTTCCACTGGCTGTTACACGGTCGCCATTGTTTAACTTTATGTACTTCTTACTCTTCTGCCAGCATAAAGGTTCATAATGAACAGGTATTATATCAAAGTTTTTGTAAATTTGTATATCAACCAAAAGTACCTTATCCCAATGATATACAGATTTCTGTTTCTGCATGCCAGGAACTGTAATAGGCATGGTATTAATTCGGTTCGATTACAAAAATATTTTACTAACCGACCGAACCGAATCGTGTACACCCCTAGAACAGATAGTAAAATTATACAGGATTTTAGTAGTTTCAGCATACATGGAAGTTACTCTGAAAAAGAGGAAAGAAGTTACTTCACTTCACATATATGTGATTGAAAGTCACTATTATGTTCCCCTCCAAAGACGAATTTTTAAATGACTTGTCCGCCATAAAATTAACACATTTTATTATATAAACTTATAAACAAAGGATCATGGTTACATATTATGATTCAATTACTTTTGTCAAATATGTGTCGCAACGTGCGTGCGACGCGGAGCGGTGATTAAAAAATTCAATTTTTTAAAAAAAAAAATTTGGAGTCGTCACCAATCATTTTAGGGTGTGATTGGTCACCCAATTTTAAGATGAAAATTTTTTTGGTCTACGAAAACTCAAAGTTGGTTCGGGAGTCGTTTGTATGTGGGGAAGGTGTTAGCACCCCACAACACCCATTATAAAATGGTTACCAAATTTAATCAAATGCTATCCATTTTTTTATTTTAAGGCAAAGGTTAAAGAGATTTATTTTTGAATGTCCCATTTGAGGAATTTTGTATCATAGAAATGAACAAAATAAATTACTTTTAATGGGTGGTTCAAAGACCATTGAAAAAAATTATTTTTTTGTATTCTTATATCTTTTTAAATCAAAGCATTATTAGAGTTATTCTCGGTATCCCAAGAATAACTCCTCACCTCAGTAGTTCGAGAAGTTTGGTATCCCAAAAATCTCAAAGTCCATCGTCGGCTTTTTTTAGTGAAAATTAAATAATAGAAGTAACAAAATCTAAATCTAATTATTAAAATTATAATCCACACATACATGAACATTAATTATAATAATAAGGGAATAATGCAAGAATCGCATTATAAGCATGACGATGCAAGAATGCTAAATAAATAAACATGTAAAGGAAATTAATGTTAATAATTACAACAAAATGGAAGTAAAAGAATAGAGATAAGTTATAGGATGTCAAATTATAGAAAACATAAAATGTTGAGATTATATAAAACATGCAAAAAAAATAATGCAAGAATAAAGTAAAAGACTATATTATGTAATAAATGAAAGAGAAAAAAAATTTAAGAAAAATAAAAAAAAATTATATATATATATAGCAAGAGCTGCAATAGAGGAATGCTTTCCTCTGTTGCACCCCTTTTTGTTTTTTTTTTTTTTTTATAATATTATATATTATAATATAATATAATAGTAATAATAATAATATTATTAAATAAATAAATTGAAAAAAATGATGAAAAATAAACAATATATTTTTTTAACATAAATATGTCTATTTTTTTTACTACTTAGTCTACTAATTACCATTTTTCTTTCCTTCCCTCATTAGTCATTGCTAATCAAATAGCAAATGAGATGATCATGGATGATAATTAGTTCAAACAAGTGTCACAAAATGATGAACATAATATTTTAAAAAAAGAAAAGACTTTGTAGGAAAATTGAAAATTTCACAACTTAGATATTTGCATAATCTTGTATAGAGGTTTTACTCTCTATTTTATGCATTGTTATGTGTGAGAAAATTATCCTAGGGGATCTTTGCATCAAATGTACACTTTCAACCCATTAAAAGGGTTGATTCACATTTGGTTAATTTTTTCACCCATCAAAAGCTTTATCATCATCCTCATTAATTAAGTTGATGACAAATACATCTCAATATCCAACTTGTAAAGAAATCATCAAAGCAGGAAATTAAAATGTTAAGATTTAAATGAGGAGAAATGATAAAGAATGAACAATCCACTTATATATAAAAAAATACAAAAGATATCAACTACATTCATATGAAGAAGAGAGATGAACAAAATATATTATGAGCAAATGTACCAAACAATTAAGCTACCTTGAGAAAAAGAATGGAAGAAGATGAAGATAATAGAAGTATAGAACCTATTCCTCTCTCTAAAATCACCTCTCTTTCTCACTCCAACCCCTCTCTTTCTCACTCTTAAAAAATAACTTCCCTTTTTTTTACTCCCAAAAGACCTCCCTTTAAGTGAAGACTTCATTCCTATTTATATGCAAAATTAATGTTTGTCTTTTTTACTTTTAGTATTTTTTTTAATTTTTAATTTTTAGTCCTTTTTTTCAATTTTTACTTTTTAGTATTTGGACCACTTTTCTTATTTTAGTATTGGATTAGTTTTCAAATTATACATATAGTCTTGGATTATTATATGAGCCAAAATATAAAGCATGTATTAAGCCGGATAAAATACGGTATATACAGCTGCCCCCCTTTGAGCACGCTTCTGATCTCAGAACGTGTACAAAGGCGTAGATAAGTATTTTAATCGGTACAATAATATATGAAATAGGGAATAGAAACCTCGACTAAATAAGGCTTTATGAGATGGAATGGGAGCGAAATGGACCTGGATAGACACATGCTTTGACTTCGCTCAATGCAGGTTTGATTTAAACCGTAGATATTGAAATGGACCAGGCGCTGACACCGGGCTTCGAACGAACCTGGGTGGATGCAGGCTTCGACCTCGACTAAATTCAGGTTCGATTTAACCACATTATTTGAAAAGGAAATGGACCCGGCGCTGACACCGGGCTTCGACCTCGACATCAATTCGGGTTAGATTTAACCACATTAATTGAAAAGAAAATGGACCCGGTACTGACACCAGGCTTCGACCTCGACTCAATTCGGGTTCGATTTAACTACATTAATTGAAAAGGAAATGGACCAGGCGCTGACATCGGGCTTCGACCTCGACTCAATTCAGGATCGATTTAACCACATTAATTGAAAAGGAAATGGACCCGGCGCTGACACCGGGCTTCGACCTCGACTCAATCCGGGTTCGATTTAACCATATTAGTTGATATTGAAGTTGACTTATGCAAGTCTCATGACAACAAAAGCTAGAGTAATGCATGCTTTAAATGTTGGAAAGTCATGTGTGAATTTCGAAAGAATATCATTAAGTGATTCATGCACCTGAATTTGTCAGAACAACTAATGTGGTGTATGTCTATGCATTATAATTCTTGAACATAAATGTAAAGTAGTGATTTTGAATGCATGCATACTATGCATGATTGTGAACTTTTATAAAAAAATTATATGATGATTTTTAGCCATATCCAACACCCTTTAGAGCAATCACTTGGCCTAGGATCATGAACTCGCAGTGAAGTATCGAGCATATATTTAGGAAAATGATACATCCTTACTTATTAGTTTATGCCCCAATATTTGGCTCCATGTCAGTGGTGAATAATTTCTCTGCTTCTCTTATGTACTTCTAATTGGGTAATCCTCCAATTGAGCTTTAGCTTTTGTCATGCGCATATTGACCTTCCTCGTGATGACTTTTTAGATTTTACTTTGCAATCAGATCACATTTCTTAGTTCCAATTTTTTTCAATTAGCTTTCAACTAACCAAGTTTATTCTTCTGAGTTATTTTAAGAGTAATTAATGATATCTTAGAACCAAGAGGAATAAGAAATAATGGAAATAAAGATAAGATGAAGTATATGTATTTGTCAACTGGGAAAGAAAGAAGAAAAAAAAAGGCTCTTTATTGATGATGAATAGTGTTTACAAACGATTGGTTTGGAAAAAGAAAAGAGAAGAGAAAAAAAATGTAAGAAGAATTTCTCCAGTATTCGAGACAACTATAACATTTTTTAACTTCATTTTCCCATACTTAGAGTGGTCAAACGAAGTACTTCTTGACTGCATCAGAATTAACCGTGTGCGGTAAATCATCTCCATCCATGTTTGTTAGCATGAGAGCTCCTCCCGAGAAAGCCTTCTTGACTATGAAAGGTCCCTCATAATTTGGGGTCCACTTCCCTCAGTGATCCTTTTGATATGTGAGTATCTTTTTTAACACCAAGTCTCCTTCTCGAAAACATCGGGGACGCAATTTTTTGTCATATGCGTGCATCATTTTTCTTTGATATAATTGCCCTCTACATAATGCAGTCAATCTTTTTTCCTCGATGAAATTCAATTGCTCATGTCATGTCTGTACCCACTCTGCTTCTTCTAATTTCGCCTCTATTAAGACTCTGAGGGAGGGAATTTCCACCTCAATTGGAAGGACCGCTTCCATGCCATATACCAAAGAGAATGGCGTTGCCCCAGTTGATGTTCGGACTGATGTGCGGTACCCATGCAGTGCAAACGGGAGCGTCTCATGCCAATCTTTATAAACCTCCATCATCTTCTCTATGATCCTTTTTATGTTCTTATTGGTTGCTTCCACTGCTCCGTTCATTTTCGGACGATAAGAAGACGAATTATGATGCTTAATTTTGAATTGCTCACATAATTCTTTCATCATCTTGTTATTTAAATTTGTCCCATTATCTGTGATGATCCTTCCAGGTAGACCATATCGACAAATTATCTCCTTTTTAATAAACTTAACAACCACACTTCTGGTTACACTTGAATAAGAACTTGCCTCCACCCATTTGGTAAAATAATCTATAGATACTAAAATGAAACGATGCCCGTTAGAGGCTTTGGGTGTGATGGGACCAATGACGTCTATGCCCCACATAGAGAACGGCCAAGGCGCGACCATTACATGTAAAGGGATGCGGATACGTGAATTTTATCCGCATAAATTTGACATTTATGACATCTTTTGGCGTACTTGATGCAGTCAAATTCTAGAGTTAACCAATAATATCCTACTCTCAAGATTTGTTTGGCCATCATATATCCATTAGCATGAACTCCACAAATTCCTTTATGAACCTCCTCTATGATTTGATTCAGTTTTCTTGCATCAACAATCTTAAGAGCACCATATCATGGTTTCTTTTGTAGAGTATTTCACCATTCAAGAAGAAACCCATGGACAATCTTCTAATAGTGCGTTTATCATTATCAGAAGCTTTGGATGGATATTCTCCATTCTTTATATACTGTTTAATGTCGTAATACCAAGGTTTTGTGTCTGGCTCTTCTTCAATGCTCATATAGTGAGCAGGAAAATCTCGCCTCTCAATTTTTATGGGTTGAACTTCTTCCTTAAAGTCTACAGCAAATATAGACGCTAGAGTTGCCAGCGCATCTGCGATTTGATTATTCTCTCTGGGTATATGGTCAAATGAGATCACTTCAAAAGTTTGACTTAACTTAGTGACATGTTTTTTATAAGTTATTAGCTTAGAGTCTCTAGCTTCCCATTCTCCGTTTAGTTGTCGTATCACCAATAGTGAATCTTCGTACACTCGAAGCTTCTTTATCTTCATATCACAAGCTGCTTGAATTCCCATGGAACATGCCTCATATTCTGCCACATTATTTGTACAGTCAAAGTATAGTTTTGCCGTGAATGGAAAAAAATTTTCTTTAGGTGATATGAGGATTGCCCCAATTCCATGTCCTACATCATTAGATGCACCATCAAATAACATTGTCCACAATTTTGGGTCTGTAGATTCTTCTTCATTTTTGAATATAACTGAAATGCTCTCATCAGGAAAATTAAACTTCATAGGCTCATAATCTTGCATTGGTTGATCTTCCAGATAATCAACAAGTACGCTTCCTTTTATTGACTTCCTCGTGACATAGACAATATCATATTCTGTGAGTAACATTTTCCATTTAGCAATCCGTCCAGAAAGTGATGGCTTTTCAAAGATATACTTGATAGGGTCCATCTTTGAAATTAACCAAGTGGTGTGGTATAACATGTATTGTCTAAGCCGATGAGCAACTCAGGCCAATGTACAACACATTTTCTCCAACATCTAATAATTAGCCTCATAATTTGTGAACGTTTTGCTTAAATAGTATATTGCTTGTTCTTTCCTTCCAGAAGCGTCATGCTGACCAAGTACGCAACCCATGGATTTTTCTGTCACTGTAAGATACAAAATGAGTGGACGCCCTGGAGTTGGAGGAACAAGTATGGGTGGATTTTGCAAGTATTGCTTGATCTTCTCAAAAGCAATTTGACAATCATCATTCCATCCTTCTGTATCACTTTTACGGAGAAGTTTAAAGATAGGTTCACAAGTTGCAGTTAGCTGTGAGATGAAACGGGCTATGTAATTTAATCTCCCCAAGAAACCTCTAACTTCCTTTTGAGTTTGAGGTGGTGGCATATCAATGATGGCTCGAACCTTATCAGGGTCAACTTTTATTCCTTCCTTGCTCACGACAAAACCAAGTAGTTTCCCCGAAGACGTTGCGAATGTACACTTCATCGGGTTAAGCTTTAACTGGAATTTTCTCAATCGTCTAAATAGTTTTCGTAGAGTGACCGTATGATCTTCTCCTTGACGTGATTTGGCAATCATATCATCAACGTACACTTCGATTTCTTTATGCATCATATCATGAAACAATGTTACCATTGCCCGCTGGTAAGTTGCCCCTGCATTCTTCAGACCAAATGGCATAACCTTATAACAAAATGTACCCCACAAAGTTATAAAAGTCGTCTTTTCACGGTCTTCAGGAGCCATTTTGATTTGGTTATACCCCGAAAAACCATCCATGAAAGAGAAGGTTGAATGTCCCGCAGTGTTATCTACTAAGACATCGATATGGGGTAATGGAAAATTATCCTTGGGGCTTGCCCGATTTAAATCTCTATAATCGACGCACACCCTTACTTTCCCATTTTTCTTCAGCACTGGGACTATGTTAGCAACCCATTCAGGATATTTTGCTACTTCTAGAAAACCCGCATCTACTTGCTTTTTAACTTCTTCTTTGATTTGTACCAACATGTCTGGTTTCATTTTCCTTAACTTTTGTCGCACTGGTTTACTTTCGGGCATAAGTGGCAAATGATGAACCACGATATCAGTGTCAAGTCCTGGCATATCTTGGTAAGACCATGCAAAGACATCAATATACTCTTTGAGTAAGTCAATTAATTCTCGGCGGCCTTGGCTTGTCATAGAAGTGCCGATTTGGACTTCTTTCGTCTCTCCCTCCAATCCCAAATTTATCACCTCCGTTAACTCTTGATATGGTTGAGTTATTTTTTCATCTGACTCTACCATTTTTAACATTTCCGGAGATGGTTCGAAATTATCCTCATCGCTTTCACCTGACTCTACGCTAAGAATGGGATTGTCAAAGTTGTTGCTTATGCTCTTGTTTTCAAAATCATCGTTCTCGAACCTGAATCGGATTATTGGATGAAAAGAAGGCGAAAGAAAAAAAATAAATAAACAATGCATGAGTATGGACAACATTTCAGAAATGGAAAAAGAAGACATAGAAGGAAGAAACAAAAAGAAACTGGAATTATATTTATCATCAGCAAAAGGAGACGAAACAAGTTTTTTAGATTTTCATTCAAAAAGATGACATGAAATAGACGAGAACATAGGCCCATAACAATGAAATTCCTAAGGCATTGGGTATAATCATTAGAATTTTGGCATGAACACATTACTCTTGAAAATTCTCGAGAAGCATTGGTAGTTCGGTGACGTCCCAATTGTTAAGTTCATGATCTGAATCGTATCGAGAAACCAAGTCCTCTGTACTTGAACTTGATGATTTTCCCAGGATTTCGGATATTGAAAGCTCGGCGATATCATCTTCGAGGTTGTACTGCTCTACTATAACCGGTTCTTCGAATGAAATTCCTCCACTTCTAAAGGATTTAGAAATATGGGGTATGATTGCCATTTCCACATCGAATTCCCTATTTTCAAGCCTAGCAATCCTTCTTTCTTTCTTTTGAGCTTCCACTCTCCCTCTATCAGCCTTGGTCGGTCTATATCCAAGTCCAAACATTTGCTCATTCTTGTCCCAGTCAATTAACTTTTTTATGCCTTGATGCTCACTCCCGAGTCCCTTACCTGGCTGGTATCCCCCTTTGATCATTAACCTTGCAACAATCTGAGATGCTTTTGATATGTTTGGCGTTGGAGAGGGTTTCCCACTAGCAAGAAACGTGGTGTTCGCAATCTCAAATGATCGAAATGAGCACTCCAACGATTCCTCTGCCGCCTCGACATATGGCATGGTGGCTGGCTTGGATACCAAAAAATCTTCTTCCCCATATATACAAATGAGTTTATGATCCATTATGAATTTCAGCTTCTGATGTAAGGAAGAAGGTACTGCCCCAGCAGAGTGAATCCATGGTCGACCAAAAAGGAAACTGTACGTTGGATTTATGTCCATCACTTAGAAAGCAATATTGAATCCAAGCAATTGAGCTCTTTCACCGCCAATGCTAGTGCAATACATGCTACACAGAAAGTTTGTGACTTATGTAATGGACCTCATTCTAGCATTGAATGTCAAGTTGGTAATCCCTTTGCTCCTTCTCAGTCTAAACAAGCTAACTTTGTTGAGAACTACAATAGGCAGAATAATCCATTCTCCAACACCTACAATCAAGGATGGAGAAATCACCCCAATTTCTCGTGGAAAAATAGTCAAAATGTGATTAATCTACCAGTTGCAACTCAGCCTCAGTTTCAGCATCAGTAACCTAAAATTTCTCCGGAAGATACTATTGCCTAGCTCATGGCTAATACTACTCAATTTATGGCAAGAACAGATGGTACACTTCAGAGGCAAGAGGCAAGTATTCAGAGGCAAGAAACCAGTATTCAGAGTCTACATGAGGACTACACGACGCTCGTGTAGATACACGAGGGGGAGACGACCATCGTGTAGTCTACATGAGGGGGACAAGTTCATCGTGTAGACTACACGAGGGATACACGACCTTGGTCTACCTGAGGGTCGTGTAAGCCTTGTGTAGACTACACGATGACTACGTGAGCATCGTGTACATTTTCTGATCTTATATTTGCCTTGAATTTTCTACATGTTATGGCTTCATAAAAAATGCAACTAAGATACGTCCACGACATTAACAGAATTCCAAAAGCAAGGGTCAATGAAAAGTGCAATACCCACTGCATAGAGGTTATCATGTCCATCACTTGGAAAACAATATTGAATATGCATGGTCCAATTCGAATAAGTATCTCTATGTCTCCGATTACTTCTCTTTGGGTGCCGTCGAATGCTCTTACTATCATCATGCTCAGCCGCATATGTGTCGCGTCCACTGTGAGCTTTGTTAGTGTGGATCTTGGGATTACATTTAGAGATGAGCCGTTATCAATAAATACTTTTGCAACAATATAATCCCTACATTTTATGGATATATGTAAAGCTCTTGTGTGCTCAGTACCATCGGCCAGGATTTCATCATCTGTGAAAGTGATAAAATTCGATGCGGTAATATTTTCCACAATTCCACTCAACTTCTCCACCGTAATGTTATGACAGACATATGCTTGATTCAAAATCTTCAATAATGCTTGGCGATGTGATTCAGAATTCAGAAAGAGTGACAGTAAAGATATGCGAGCATGTAAGCGATTAAGTTGTTCAATCACCTTATACTCGCTTTGCTTGATGAGCTTCAAAAATTCACATACTTCTTCTTCAGACACTGCTCTTTCTTTCTCCGTACCTCTTATTATCTCTGGGTCTATCACTTGGCCGCCATGCATTTCTCCTTGGAATTCATGACCATTGTCACCTTCTTTGGCCTTCCCTTTCCTTTGCCTTTCAAACACATCGCTTTTATCCGTTTTCAAAACTTATGGCGTGTAGCATCTGCCACTCCTCGTCATCCCACCTACTCCTGAAATATTAGTTATGGGGAGATCGAGGTCAGACGGATTTAGCTCTTGAGTTTTGTCGTTACTGCTTGTAATAACCTCATATCCGTACATCCATGGTACTGCTCTTGAATCTTTGTAAGCGAACGCACCCGGTATTTGAATGGTGATAGGCATCGGAGCATAAGACGTAGTGGTGTGAGTTGACTTTTTCTCGTAATGTATTGTGAGAGGAACATAGCTTATCTATTGTATATTGTAGCCAACGTTCCCGTCCTTGAAGCTTTAATGCATTTCTGGGACCCTCATTATAGATTTTTCACCTTCAGAATAATTGATCTTACTCCCACAATTAAAGAATATCAAGCACTACTGAATGTCCCGTTGTAAAATGCCGACAAAGTTTATAACTATGACAAAAAGCTCACGTTGAAGAGATCTTTGTCTAAGCTCTTGGGTACTGTCCATGCGTCTGAGATTGAGAAAAGTTTGAAAATTAAAGGGGGAAATGAGTGTGTGCCGTTGGATTACCTCCTAGATCTCACCCAGAATTTCTTGAAGGAGGATAAAGGCATGACTCTTTATGCTCTGTGTATTTATGGCACCGTGTTAGTTCCAAAGATCCGAGGTTATATGGATGATAAAGTGATAAAAATGTTCCTTCAACTCGAACATGGTGTTAACCCTGTTATCTCAATTCTCGCTGAGACTATCCGTTCTTTGAATCACATCCGAGTGTCTGGAAAAGGAAAGTTCATCGGCTCCTAAACTCTTTTGTGTATTTGGATTCTCAGCCATCTAAGATGTCCGCTATATTTCAAGTGTCCTCAAGTTAAGTTCTCAAGTCCATGGATGAAGACGAGGATCCCTATTGCAGAATTTGGAATGGCGAAATGGAATCCGCAGTTTACCAAAAAAGGGGCTTGGCTCTCATACCTATCCAAGTTGAAAGATGAGGATGTTATTTGGAAAGCCCATTGGATGCCGTTAACACCAATGATCTACAAATGTGGTGATTTTCAATGAGTTCCGCTCCCGGGACCATGGGGTTGTACTAGTTATGCTCCGCTAATGGCACTCCGTCAATTATACATGAGACAGTTTGTCCCCACCACGCATGCATTGAAGGATATTGAGGTTAGTTACGATTCTCAAGAAATTGAACTAAAACTACAGCAGTTGATTGGAGCTTGGAAAATAACAAGAAGGATGCGAAATGAAAAGAATCGCATGAACTGCACAAAGGAGTATGAAGCATGGCTTGAGAGTAGAAACAAAATAATTATTGCCTTACCAATTGAGGATGTACCATCAGCCAAATCACTGGAAGTTCATCAAAAGATTGCTAAAAATGAGGAGCTAGATGAGTTATATGAGGAGAGTCAAAAAGTTCTAGCCCTTTTAGAAGAAAATAGACGACTAGCAGTCGAGGCGAATTTATCTGAGAAACATAGAATCGAAGCTGAAGAACGACTCAAAGAGTTAAGAAATAAGGTTGAGGATCAGGCGCATCTAAAGCGGAAAAACTCAGAGTTGGGAACTGACACTCGCCAATTGGGAAACAAAATTAGAAAGATGGCGGAAGACAATAAGAACTTGCGAGGGGTAATCTACGAGGATCAAATCGTGAAGTTAGAGAGGGAAAATAAACTGGTACAAGAAATTCTAGAAGAGGTGAAGGGAACTGTTGATAAGAAAAATGCGTACATCATCGAGTTAGAAGAGCAATATGAGGCCTTACGACAAATCGTTGATAATTTGCAAGTTGATTTAGAGAATCAGAAAGTTAAAAAGACTGAGTCAACAAATGATTCTGAAGAATTATTGAAAGTCATCGCAAGCCTTGAGCACCAAGTTAGAGCTTATCAGAACGTGGCAGAAAGGTTGGCAAGAAACAATGACGCTAACGTTGATATACTGAGATATGATTATCAGTTGCTACAATAAGAGTACAACTCGATTTGACAACGATATGGCAGGCTATGGAATGGCTTAAAGGCATGGCTGTGAGAGCGGGCAATTTGGCGGAACAAGCTTCATTTTTTAAGAGAAATGTCTTGCCCATCCATCCTAATGGGGAGAACTTGTCTAAATTTTTGGAAGAAGTCAACCGGGATTTGGGTCATTTTGGTCGTTTTGTATGAACTCATGTTATGAAGTAATGTAATTGACTTCTACATACTCAAATGTAGTGGATGGCTCTACTAATTGAATGAAAATTGATTACTTTAGAACTTTCGCTTTGCGCAGTATCATTTCTCATGCATAAGTTTACTCTAATTATTTCTTCTTTTTATTAGCAAAAATCTACATCTCATTGCTTTATTTTTATTATAAAGAAATTTTCCAAAGATAGTCCGACAACTTCGACATCCCTATCGAACTCGAGCTCAAGTTAGGGTCATGGACGAGCAAGAAAGAGAGAAATCACGAGAGGAAATGACGGAAGAGATTATGGAGCTAAAAGAGCAAATGGATAAAGTCCTCGAACTCCTGGCCGCAAGTAAGGGAAAGACCTATTTTGAAAATCCGCAAGGGGCTCAATCATCACAAAATCAACTGCCAAACGATACTCCACTTTACCCTCCTGGGTTCGCTCCAACATATCAACGTCATCAGGTTGACCAGTTTCAGCACGCTTCACCACCAATAAATATCCAGCATCATCCATTTCCAAATGTCCATGAAACAATGCAGACAGGGAAAACTGGGTACAACCCATCCGCGATGGCATGTGGTCACAACCAAGCTTTCACTCCACAAGACGAACTCGTTAATGAGCCAATCATCATAATCGATGTTGATGACCCAAAGATGCATAAGCCTATTACCAAGCCAAGTGATGACCCACTATCTAAAGATGTTTAGACCAATTGTTAAGGTCCCCAACGGAGTTGCAAGCTGTCGCAACGTGCGTGCGACGCAGAGCGGCGATTAAAAAATTCATTTTTTAAGGAAAAAGAAATTTGGAGTCACCACCAATCATTTTAGGGTGTGATCGGTCACCCAATTTTAAGATGAAAATTTTTGGTCTACGAAAACTCAAAGTTGGTTCGGGAGTCGTTTGTGTGTGGGGAAAGTATTAGCACCCCACAACACCCATTATAAAATGGTTACCAAATTTAATCAAATACTATCCAATTTTTTATTTTAAGGCAAAGGTTAAAGAGATTCATTTTTCAATGTCCCATTTGATGCATTTTGTATCATAGAAATGAGCAAAATAAATTACTTTTAATGGGTGGTTCAAAGACCATTGAAAAAAAAATATTTTTTTTGTATTCTTATATCTTTTTAAATCAAAACATTATTAGAGTTATTCTCGGTATCCCAAGAATAACTCCTCACCTCAGTAGTTCGAGAAGTTTGGTATCCCAAAAATCTCAAAGTCCATCGTCCGCTTTTTTTAGTGAAAATTAAATAATAGAAGTAACAAAATCTAAATCTAATTATTAAAATTATAATCCA
>QANY01001153.1:237210-360697 GCA_003255025.1 Datisca glomerata | reverse complement strand
TCTTTGCATCAAATGTACACTTTCAACCCATTAAAAGGGTTGATTCACATTTGGTTAATTTTTCCACCCCTCAAAAGCTTTATCATCATCCTCATTAATTAAGTTGATGACAAATATATCTCAATATCCAACTTGTAAAGAAATCATCAAAGCATGAAATTAAAATGTTAAGATTTAAATGAGGAGAAATGATAAAGAATGAACAATCCACTTATGTATAAAAAAATACAAAAGATATCAACTACATTCATATGAAGAAGAGAGATGAACAAAATATATCATGAGCAAATGTACCAAACAATTAAGCTACATTGAGAAAAAGAATGGAAGAAGATGAAGATAATAGAAGTATAGAACCTATTCCTCTCTCTAAAAGCACATCTCTTTCTCACTCCAACCCCTCTCTTTCTCACTCTTAAAAAATAACTGCCCTTTTTTTTTTACTCCCAAAAGACCTCCCTTTAAGTGAAGACTCCATTCCTATTTATAGGCAAAATTAGGGTTTGCCTTTTTTACTTTTAGTCTTTTTTTCAATTTTTATTTTTTAGTCCTTTTTTTTCAATTTTTACTTTTTAGTATTTGAACCACTTTTCTTATTTTAGTATTGGATTAGTTTTCAAATTATACATATAGTCTTGGATTATTATATGAGCCAAAATATAAAGCATGTATATTTCATATATTAAACCGGATAAAATACGGTATCTATAATATGCCTTCACCCAATACCACTCATATGAATGAAATCTAATTTGAATAAAAAATATATAAACTGAAACTGATTTAAAAATATCAATGGGAGACGTATCGTTGCACAAGAAAAGATCTAATTACGAACTATAAAGACTTAAAATTAGAGAAATTTCACAATATTATATAACTCACGAGTTAAATGCAGTAACAAACTAGTAGCACCCTATACAAGTTCAGAATTTTCTCATTTCAAGGCTAGAGTTTTAATCGGTAATTTCAGGGCTAAATTCAGCCGAGTAAAACACAAGATCTTCAAAAGGGCAGTCCCATATATAATCACTAGGAAAAATCATGCTTTGCCAATTCTTATATATTGGGCTAAGTGCAACTGTGCAAATTTCATCCATCCATGATCAAGAGTCTTGGACTAAAGATTTATACAGACAGCATACCTATTTGATCCAAAGCCTTGATTAGCTTTTATAAAAAGACCGGAGACACCTACGTGATTTGTTGGTACTGAACTTATATGGTATTCTTCATCTTTGAAAGTCTGTGCTTTTCTTTTGGACCCAATAACAGCTGAAATCCAATATTAAAAGCATCAAAGAAGAATTCCAATTAGCATGAAGAAAAATGATTCCATACATGAAGATATTGGAAAAGTTACAGATCAAGAAACTGCCATTTTTCAACCAGTTAAGGATTGCTTGCCAATCCTTCATCTCTGTTTAGGACTTAAACCTAGTCCACACCATTTTTATTACCTACAACTACAAGATATAAACTCCAACAATTTCCTACTAATTCAAATTAGTCAATCAAAGGGATCAATATCCTATATCATTGTTTGCAATAAAATTTGTTTCTTAATAAGATTGGTACTTGTGACTTTCTTCAAAGGAAAATGCCCTCGGTTTGCATGTCTCCCCATTGGTGCATCCCCTGCCAAAGGGAAGCCGAATCGCTAACCATATGTTGGGCATTTCCTAAGCATCTTCATTCTTTTCTAATCTTTGCACCTTTTGGGAGAGCTGCTAACAAACGGTTTATTCTTTGGAGATGTTCGATACAAGCTACACCGTGGGTGATGTGGTCTGACAGAAATAACAGGACTTCGAAGATCGTGCAAGGATTGTTAATCTTTTGTGGGGATGGTATTAGATTCCTAACTCTTTAAGAGTTGGCCCTTTTTGTTGCTCTCAAATTAAAGAGAAGTTGTGAAATGTGAAGTAATATATTCTTCTGTTGATTAAGATTTCGTATCATCCTTGTCTCTTTTTTTTAAAGTTTGTTACATGAATATAAGTTTGTTTCTTCTAATAAAAAGGAAGAAGAAGAACCTAGCAGATGTTGTGAGTAGAGATGGAACAAGATACTTTCATTAACCAACGATTACAAGAAAACATGGAATGATTACAACGTAATTGCAACAAAAACGATTACAGCAAAATTTATTTGATCTAATAAACAAATAAAATGAAAAAATGATTACAGCAAAATTAAAACGGAAAATACGATGTAGATCGAGGATTGCTCGAAAGCAATGTCCTAAAGACAATAATTATCCTCCACAGGGTGCTTGGAGACTACAACGAATCGTCTCTGCAGGATACAACGATCTAAGTTAAAGTACAGCAACCGATTACTCTGACCCTCACAGAAGTCCTTTTGTATTTCTCTCAATATGCAGGATGCTTTGTCAAGTGTTATTGTGTTCGTCTATTTCTCCTCTAAAACGAAGCTAATGATGCCTTATTCTATATATAACGTTTTTAGCTTGGAGAGCAAGCCAAACTTGAAGATAAACTAGAATCAGATTTATGATGATATTATGGGATAATGGAGATATTTTAATTATCTTCTGCAGATAATTACAGATTCTGTTTGGAGATATTTATTTTCTCTCCAAGTAAATCAAAGAAAATTTATTCAAAAATAAATCTTTTGATCGTATCGAACTGACGGCGGCGGCGCGCGTGTGAAGGGAGGACCATGTGCCATCTAGGCCCCACAAAATGTGGGGTGCCCCTTGGAGTTCCCTGAGACATGAATGTTGAGTTTATAAACCAAACATTCTATCATTAAGTTTCTAATGTGGGACAAATTTCCACTCTATTTCACATCACACACTTTCATTCAATTTTTTCAATCTTTCTTTTATTTTTCTCTCTTATTCTTTCCTCTCCAACAGCATACGCCATCTTTTACATGTTTTCAAAAAAGCAAGTGGGAAAAGGCTGTAATATTTGATGGTGAAGAAATTACGGTTCTGCATCTGCTACATGCTCTATGAATTGTTGTTTTTCAGTCAAGAGTTACAAAAATAATTCATGTACAAAAGGACATCTGAAGGCATTTCTAAATAAGAGAGAGGGAGAGCCAGAATGGAAGGGGGAAATAAATGAATTAATAAATGGATAAGCAAAAACCTTTTTTGTTCTTTCCCTTTAACGAAATGGTTTCAGATTGATCTTCCTGCAAATAGATCACAGACATAAGCAAAACCTAATAATAAAATATTCAGTGTCATTTATCAATCACCGTCGTGAAAGTAGAGATCACACCTCAAACCCATATAAATGTAACGGGTCAGAACTAGACAATGGAGATTTATAAAGATGAAGAACATAAAGTATAATAGACAAACTTTACCTTAACCTCCACCTGATGATGAGAGCGTTTTTTTATGTATCAGGTTAATGACATCCTCATGAATAGCTCTTTTTCTCTTCATCACATCAACCCACTAGTTAGGACCCTGAAATTCAGTCACATCTTAATACTTGGCATTGCATATCAACCTTATAGGGATTTCTTTTATTTGTTTATATATTCTGGCAATAAATATCTTATTTTTAGTAACGTTACTTGGCACCTGTAGAATAGCGTAGCTCTATTATCATACTTCATACTCTTTCAACATAAATTATCAAGGAAGTCTAAATTATCTGTATTGCTCGCTAACCTCCAAATCCTCAAGACTGCACATCAAAACTAAACATTTCCGAATTTCTTTTTGTTTTTGTTTTGATAGGTAAACATTTCTGAATTTCTGAATAAGACAAGCGTATCTGCACACAGTAAAGGAATCTTATATTTTTTTTTCTATCATTAGCTTACAGGCTAGATTGTATTTACTTTTTAGCATCAGACAACGATGCTAATTTGTATAAAAGCTTTAAAAAGAAAGACTAGGAATGTCACAAAGTTTTAAGACGAAGACAAGGCAATTTTCCAATACATTGACGAATTCACTTTTCTTCCTGCTCCAGTAGTAATTTATCAGTTCAGATTAGTTAGAAAATCAATAAAAGCAAATAAATAATTTACAACAATACATATGCTTCAATGTAAAATGAGATTCATCTTCCACCATGTACGTAAATTTACAATATGAAACTGCAAGGTCATACATATTAAAAATTAGTACAGACAAAATTCTATGTAAATAATGTGGACTAACAAATTACGATGAAAGTATGAACATATTTTCTGCCTATATCGAACTGCAGTGAAAAGTCGTTACATTGAGGCCCAAAAACAAAACACTAATGCATAGAATTACCTGGACATGTTTTGACTTGGCAGTATTGCCTTCAGCTTCCAGTACAGAATGCTTGGGTCTAATTCAAATAACCATGGAATACCACAAATTACAAATTTCTTTAAGACAAGAATACTCATCGACATAGATTTGATTGTTTTCAAACTCACCTAAATTTTTTCAAGCGCTCAGAGAAGGCCAACGCGGTTAATTCACCACCTTGTTATACGTTTCTAAAGATTGGATGCAACCCTTCACGAGGAAAAACTTGTGCTCTTCTGATGGATTCCTTTGATGGTAAGGGTTTTGTCTTTGAATATAAGCGAAATGCATTTGCACAAGTTTTTTTGCAACGTAGACAAATCTGCAGACAAATCAATGATTTCCCGTATTCTATCGGAAGCAAGGTCAATAACTGCCCGAGGAAAACGCCCATAAACTGTTTAGTCATCATGTCCATTGTGTTTCCTGCCGATTTTAGTACAGTAATTAATATTTTTTAGAGACAACAACACATATAGAGAGTATGAGTAGGATCATTTTAAATATTTTTTCATGGCTCTTAGACCATCTGTTTGTGAATTTTTTAACTGTATACGACATGTCAATGCTGTTGACGCAACGGCTTTAAAAGTCAAATACAAAGGGGAATTATTTGTTGCAACAGCAAAGGATGAGAACAACCAAGTATATCTCATTGCATTTGGAATTGCAGATTCAGAAAATAATGATTCATGGGAATGGTTCTTCCGTAAACTTCACAATGTAATCGATGATCCAGAAGACTTGGAATTTATATTCGACATGCATACAAGTATACTAAATGATGTACATGTTGTCTTTCTCAATGCATTTCATGGAGCTTGCATCTTCCATATGAGCCAAACTATCAAATCAATTTATAAAAAGAAAGATGCAGTGGCATTATTTTTTAAAGCAGCAAACGTATACCGTCAATTAGAATTTGATCGGCTGATGATTCATTTTACAGATGCATTTCAAGATATTTCATAATACATGTCGGTGGAGGGAGTTGAGAGGTGGGCACGTTCCCGTTTTGATTGAAGACGATACAATATAATGACTACAAACATCGCAGAATGTTTGAATGGGGTTTTGAAGGATGTTAGAAAGCTTCTCATTACATGTCTTATAGAACATATCCGTGGCATGTTACAATGGTGGTTTTACGAACGACAGATGGTTGCCTGCATATGACAGATTGAGTTGAGACTAAGCTTAATAAGAATCATCTTGCAATCACGTACACTATCATTGTTTCCTTCCGACATCCACGAGTTTCGTGTTGTGGGTGGAGGTAGGGGAGCAGTGGTAAACTTGCATCTTAAGACTTGTACGTGCAGAGAATTTGATCTTGATCAAATTCCATGCATGCATGCGTTGGCTGCATGTCGGTAGCGCAATATTTCCGCATACAGTATGTGTTCGAGGTTCTACAAAAATGTGGCTCTAATTACTGCGTATGCAGAAACAATACATCCTCTCAGGGATCAAGCAGATTGGGTCATCAGTCAGTAGGTTCATGAAAAAATGGTATTGCCACCTATAACGAGGCGGCAAAGTGGCAGACCTAGGACATAGAGAACTCTATTTAGAGATGAGAAAGTAGTGATAAGGAAGTGCAAATGTTGTGGGCAAATTAGCCACAACAGACAAACATGCACAAATCCAATTCTTTTATCTTGACTGGATGACCAAGCCATTTAAACATAAATAATGACCTTTATAGACTTAAATTAAATATTAATATAGAAACATACTTGTGTTTGTTATTTAATAATGTCATAAAGTTGACATATTAAGTCTACAAAGGGTATATTGCATGAGAAGACCAAATTATTGGAGCCACAAGAGAACTTCACGGGATTCGTGTAGTAATCATGTAGACTACACTAGAACTTCACGAGCATCGTGTAGACTATACGATGACTTCATAGGCATCGTGTAGACTAAACTAGAACTTCACGGGCATCGTGTAGACTACACGATGACTTCACGGGCATCGTTTAGTAACCGTGTAGACTAAAATAGAACTTCACGGGCATCGTGTAGTAATTGTGTAGACTAAACTAGAAATTCACGGGTATCGTGTAAATTACACGATGGTTACACGGACCTCGTGTAGTTATCGTCTAGACTACACGAGAACTTCAAGGACATCGTGTCGTTATCATGTAAACTTTATGACATTATTAAATAATAAACACAAGTATATTTCTATAATCCATAAATCACAATTTAATAAAATAAAAAACCATAAAATATATCCATATTATTTCGATACAACATTGCCACGTGCAAATAACTCAATTGTAATTCGTCTTCGATATTTTGGCATTTGTTATTAAGTTATTTCTTGGAGGTTCTTCTCATATGCGAGGGCTTCGACAAACTTAAGGGTAAATACCCCACAATCGAACCTACAAAACACATGAAATACAAAAACACAATTAAATAACAAGTATGAAATTTTAAATGGACTTTCAAAAAATGTATATTTCACTTACTCATTCTTTTGTTGTGGTTTCCATTGAAGTGATCTTTTGGTTTATTCCAATCGAACATTTTCTCACCCAATCTTCATGTCCACTGAGTTTCTTGGACACAACCTTCTTCTCCTATATTTTTTCAATGGCTTCATCGGACCTCTTCCTATTCTTCTTCTCCTCTTCTTTTTCAATGGCCTCCTACTCCTCATTAGCCGGATTTTTGAGTATTCTACAGTAATTTTGGAAAATAATAATGAAAATACGGCACTTTTGAAACTAATTCCAAAAATATGGTAGTTTGGGACACCTAGGACGAATGCGTCTTTGCAAAAGACGCCTTCGTGGTGGCGTGTCCCAAATATGGGCCACGTAAAAGGCGTCTTTGCAAAAGACGCCTTCCACATTTTCCTTTTGATATACCCATGACCGAAAGTAGAAGCTTATCACAGCCCGCGAAGTAGAATGCCTCAGCCCGCGAACGCCTCCCTTCCCCACCGCCGTTCGCCGTCGATTGTGGCCGAAGTTTTGCTGCCATTTCGCCGGCATTACATCCTCTCACTCTTATCTCACTCTCATTCACAAAAAAAGTTTCTCAATCTCTCAAATCACTAGCAAGAACTTCTCAATCCCTAGGCATATTTCTAACTCCTTTGATCTCTTAAATTTGATTTTCAAATCTTGAAATTATTCATTTTTTATGAATGTTGTATGGATATATGTAATCAATTTTGTAATATCTCTCTTTAATCTCTCTCAAACCCTAGATTTTCATGTGTTTGGACTCTTGAAATCTTGAAATTATTCAATTTTAGATGCATTTTCTCAATTATGTGATGTTTAAACTCTTAATTTATAAGATTTTATTTATGAATGAGTTGATATATATTATGAAATTATAGTTATTAACTTTGAATTTGTAGATTAATTTGTAGAATTTCTAGATCTAGTTCTAAAATTATTGTGTATTGTTTAGTAGGTTGACAAATAGGGGAAAGACATATAATAGTTTTATGTTACATGAATGGTAATGTCATAATCGGTGCAAATTGAGTTTCTTATGATCAACCTTCACTCAGGAAAATTATAATTCATAAAAAGATTACTTTTAACGAGCTATATAATACTTTATGTGAAGCCTTATCAATTGACCGCCTACATTAGAACTTGGACATAGTTTATCGTTACCCACTTACTCTTGGTGCTGGGTCATTCAACTATGTGGAATTTCCGATACGGAATGATAACGATGCTCATGTGATGTTTATTATTGTGCTTCACATTCCTTCACCAAATACAATTGAGTTATATTTAACCAAAAATGCTAGAGATGTAGGAGGTCCTAGCATAAACTTGTATAGTGACAATATGTGTGGTGGAGTTGAGGTACACGATAGTGCAACAATTTCTTCTCTATTCCATGACAATGACATGTATCCTACAGTGCAAGAAAATATACCTAGTAGTAGTTGTTTGCCACATGAAGATGCAGATGCTCATGACGTTCATGTGAATCCATCTAGCCCTCCACGTAGCTTCTTGTTGGTAGAGTTTGAGAAGATAAATGCTTGTAATTTTATTGATGAAGATGATGACCAAGTTGAAGAGGATGATGTTGTGAACCCCTCAGCTGAAATACTCCAGCATGAACCCTCTTCACCATTCCTTGCTCAGTTGGATTGGAATGTCGTAAATGAAAAGCTAGATCAAATACCCATCCAATGTTCTGGGATATGGAATGATACAAATGAACATTTTAGTGTGGTAGAGTCATTGCCAAACCTTTGGGTTATAAAATGCAAGAAGTTTAATGAAGGTTGTCAATGGAAAGTGCGTGCGTGTCGTCGAAAATCATATAATATGTTTGAAATAACTCAATACACTGGACTTCACACATGTGTCTATCCAAGATTATCACAAGATCATTCATAGTTGGACTCAACATTGATTGCACGAGAGTTGCAGAGTGTCATGAAACGGGATCCAACTACATCTATTGCAGCACTTCATCAGATGGTGAAAAATAAATTTGGATACGATGTGCATTATAGAAAGGTATGTGAAGCTAAACGAAAAGAAATTATTAAAGTGTTTGATGATTGGGATCAATCTTACCAACAACTACCAATATTGTTGAATATGCTTATGAAGTCGAATCCTGGGACTGCAGTTCAATGAAAAACACATAACATCGATGAACCAGGTAATGTGATATTCAGATATGTGTTCTGGTTTTTTGCTGCTGCTATAGAAGGATTCAAATATTGTAGACCAATCATTCAAATTGATGACACTTTTATATGGCAAGTATAAGCATAAGTTGTTGATTGCCACGTCGGTTGATTCAAACGGACGTATTTTTTCAATTGCTTATGCTATAGTTGATGAGGAAAGCATAGATAATTGGTCATGGTTTTTATATTGCTTGAGGCGTTACGTTACGCAGAGGGAGGGACTTGTGTTAATATCTGACAGACATGCTGGTATAAAAGCTGCAACACATAATCAACAACTTGGGTGGTCAGAACCATTAGGCCATCATCGATATTGTTTGAGGCATGTTGCGAGTAACTTTAATGACAAATACAAGAACAAGACTCTAAAAAATTTAGTATTTAGAGCGGGAATGCAACATCAACAAAGAAAGTTTGAACTCTGCATGGATGGAATGAAGAAAATAAACAGTTGATGTGTGCACTTCTTTGATAATATTGAAAAGGAAAAATGGACTCTAGCATTCGATGGTGGATACTGATATGGTTGGATGACAACAAACGTTGCAGTATCCTTTAACGGTGTACTAAAGAGAGCTCGTATGTTACCAATTATGGCTTTGGTTGAGCATACATTTTATCACAGTGTGAATTGATTTGAAAAGAAGAGAAGTGAAGCTAGAGATGCCTTACTACGAGGTGAAGTGTTTACTACTTATGCTGTTGCGAAGATGAAAACTTAGGAAGCCAGGGCTAGTTTACATGAGATCATAATTTTTTACCGTGCTAATGAGAGGTTCGAGGTTCTCACTAGTCAACATCAGAATCACATGTACAAAGGTCGAAACAAACAATATGTGAATTTAAAGGAACGAACATGTACTTGCAACAAGTTATAATCATTTGGCCTCCCATGTTCCCATTTGTTAGTAGTGTGCGTACATGCTCGTATTGATAGTTCTCAATTCATTGAACATTATTACGGCTGGTCAGGGCTTGCTGAGTGTTATAAGAGACAGTTCAACCCTCTTCCACATGAACATTATTGGGAAGTTCCTAACTTTCCAATAGTGCACCCTGATACAACTAGGACGAGAGAGAAATGTAGACCTAAGTCGACCCGTATACGAAATGAGATGGATTGGAGAGTGCCAAGTACTCATAGTAAATGTGGACTTTGTCGACAAAAGGGACATAACCGTCAAAATTGTCCTTCTCGTGATGGAGGACAATCTTCAAATGACTCATAATATTTGACTTAGTACAATTTTAATGTAATTCAATGTAATATTTGACTTAATACATTTTTATGTAATTCAATGTAATATTTGACTTAGTACATTTTTATGTAATTCAATATAATCATGTATTTTGAACGACACTCATTTTCAGGATATCATGGAGCCTGGACCACAAGATAGCTCGGTGTTATATTTACAGGATCAACATAGATCCCAACATGTTAGGGACCAGGAGGATTCTCATGCTTTACATTGTCGTTGACATACTGCAGTTGTTCATCGGAACATGCCACTCCATAGACGTATTATTCAATATTTGATACGTGCTGGATTTTATGGAGTTGCGAGGGTTGGGTTTATCGTCATCGACTGGCACTTGATCACATCTTTTGTCGAGAGATGGAGTCCTGAAACACACACATTTCATATGGCACATGGTGAGTGTACTATCACTCTACAAGATGTGCAAATACAGTTAGGACTTCCAGTTGATGGGATGACGATAACGAGTAGTACACATCGAGATTGGCCAAGGACATGTGAAGATTTATTAGGATTTCGAACAAGCCCACATGATTTACAGGGATCACGTTTATTTATGACGTGTTTGCTGCACATTTTCTCCCATTATCTGATGATGATGACGAGCTTTATGTGCAACTTTATGCCCGTGCATATATTCTACAACTTATCGGAGGTACCCTTTTTGTGATAAGTCAAACATTAAGATGTATTTGATGTTCTTGCCTTTACTATAAGATTTTGCTGAGACTGGTCAGTATAGTTGGAGTAGTGCATGCCTTGCATGGTTGTATAGGGAGATGTGCAAAACCAGCCATAAAAATGCTTCTGATATTGCTGGCCCACTAGTATTACTGCAATTATGAGCATGAGACCGATTTGCACATTTGGCACCAGTGGGGTTGCAACGGGCGAGACATGATAATGTCAGGGAAGACGGACTTCCAATGCCACCTCCTCCTTTGGGTATACGGTAAGTCAACTCATTTGATTATTATATATGTATGTTATCATTTACATGTATTTAACTGTGCAATTTATCTCATAGATGGAGAGATGTTTTTAGTCTCACAGATAGCTCCCCACATGTTTTTGAAGTGTATCGATTTGCATTAGATAAATAAATTTCAGATCAGATAATACTATGCTTTTTACTTATAACATAGGTAATACTCGGTTTTTGTCATATTATTTATAATATGGTTTTTATAGGTTATATGGCAACCTTATAATAATATTATCCATACACTTCCTGAATACTGCATCATGCACGGAGATATATGACGGTCTGTCTCTCCCCTCATTTGCTTTCATATAGTGGAATGGCATCAACCAGATCGTGTTCTAAGACAATTTGGTATGATTCAACGTGTGCCTGAGCCACGTGATACCGAAAGACGGTTGCATGACATAGACTAAAAGGGGAGAAATGAGCTAAATTGGGGCATCCAACATCATGCATACATTGAGAGATAGGATGAACATGGATATGACAACTTATACATGTTATGGTATCGGAGAATCACACGGCGATACATAACTCAACATGGAGCATTATATGATTTAGTGGTAATTTTTTTATTAATTTATGATATTAATGAGGCATATATGGTCATTTAATAAGTAACTTATGTAATGTCTTTTTATCTATGCAGACGGAGAGTTTGAACAATATTAACAATTTGACACTTCATGATACTGAGCCGTCTTGGATACTATCTCGAATCCATAATGTGTGTGAGAGAGCCGCACAAGCAATAAGACAAGCGAATGCGGCTTATCAAGCTCATTTGTCCCGAAGGCATGGAGTGCACAACTCATCTCAAAGAAGTCAACAAGAATCACACATGCCTCGAGACGAACCATTTATGTCTCAACAAGAGCCATACACGCCGCCAGTCTTTTACACATTTGGAGATGAGTCAGTGACTCAACTTGGTTCTACTTCCGAACCATTTCATCAACCTCAACGGTGTAGAGGAGGACGAGTTAGTGCTCCTAGAGGATGAGGTAGAAGACGTGCCCGAAACTCGCCTATCGTGGAAGATGTTCCTATTGTGGATGAAGAAGACCCACATATTGTGGAGGAAGACCCGCTACTTATTGTAGAGGAAGAAAGTGTAGCAGCAGCTATTATGGAGGAAGGTCCATCATCACAAATAACTCAACTACAAACATACGAAAGACGCCCAAGAAGAATGAGAAGTCGACTACCGTGTGGAACGTGATTGATTTATATTTTTTGTATTTAGATTTTTGTAGAATAATATAAATGTAAAGTAATAAAATTTGTTACTTTAGGGCTTTTGTTTAATTATTATTCTGTCCGGTTATGGTATAAAAAAATCTTTGTTGTTAAATGGATTTTGTCTTCTCAGTGTTTAGAAATTTGTGTCAAGGCAGTTGTTTTTGTCTTTGTTGTTAAATCTTTGTTGAAGCTACATGTAAATTAGGTATTATGTCATGAAAATGCTTCTGTTTTTTTGTTATTTGTGTGGATGTGTTATTTGATATAATTTCTTATTTTTACAAGCTTGTTGTTGTGTTGTACTATTTTGTTGCTATATCCTTATTTTAGAAGGTATGACAAATTATTTGTTGATGATGGATATTTTGATCGGTCCTTTTATAGTGGGTATTTATTTTATTCTTCTATGTATCTTTTGTTCATTTTCGTCTTTGTTTTTTCTTGTTCTTTCTTATGCTCTGTATTTTTTTATCTTCTTCTATCTTGCTTCTTCTTCTATCTTTATTTTCCTTCTTTATTTTTCTTTCCAAGTTTTAGCTTTAGTTTTTGTCACTTTCTTTTTCTACTTTAATTGTGGACGATGGGTCAGTAGCAATTAAAAATGTATCTTCATAATTTTTATGCATTTTAAATACCGAATGGAAAAAGATTTATTCATTACATTTGATAATCGGCTGCTTAGGACAGATTATGGAAAAAGGCATTATGGGTTATGTTGTGTTATTGTTAAGAGATTATTATGTTAGGTGGATTTGCTGCTGCTGTTTGGGATTCTCATCGTCTTAAATTGCGTTATGTTCGTCATTTTCTTTAATTACCCCTCTGCTAAAAGAAGTATGAGTGATATGTAGTCAAAAATATTATTATGTATAGGTGTTGTTTGGGATGATCACATGTTTTTATTTTTTTATTGTATAAAGTGTCAATGTTGATGTGTCTCGGTTAAATTTCTCTCTTTTAATAATCGATGGTGTTTGTTTTTATTCCAATTGGTCATAATATACCGGTCGGTGACTTATTTTTTTATTATTTGTGTATAAATTAGACTTTGTTATCACTGACATTTAAATTCTCCATCATATGCTTTTGTATTTGCTTAGTTTTCTGGTGTGAAGGTTGTATTTGCTTAGTTTTCTCTTGTGAAGGTGGGTGAAAATTTGTTGAGTTGCTGTTATTTGATAATTCTGTGTTAATTATAATTTTGATTATGTTGTCTTATTGATTTTATATATTTCTTTTATTTTTAAGAATTTACTAAGTTTTGAGGTGTTCTATTTGAAGTATATAAAAATCATTCCTCGTATTCTTGAAGAGCCTTTTGTAGGTTTTGTTATTGTACAACCTATGTAAACATTATGAAATATTTATTACTGTACATCTTTATGTAACTTGTTAGGAACTATGAATTATTCTCAACTCTTAGTATGTATGTGTTATTAATAATGTCAGAACATACTATTACAATTGAGCATGTGCGAAAAAACTCCTATTACAATTGATACATGTAAAGATTATGAAATATATATTACGTAACTCGTCAGGAACTATAATGATAATCTATCTCAACTTCCATTATGTACATGTTATTAATAGCATCGGAATATATTAAATTACGCATATATTCATAGTGGTATTGTTTTATATGGATTTTTTATATAGTTTAGTAGAATTAAAAAATTTCGAATTAGTGATATGAAACTAATTAGAGCATATATAAATATATTTTCTGTTGGTGGTTGCCTTGCTCCGTTGCGCTGCAAGCGTAGCTAATCATTTGGTTATAAAAGCGTAGAAGAAAAATGATGTAATATTTTTCTCCTATTCTGCCAAAAGCTACTTATGAAAGTAGTTTAGAAAAAATGGTACAGTATTTCTCTTGTTATGTATGATTCATATTTTTATTTTAATTAAAATATGTTAAATGTCAACACAAAACAAAATAATGAAAAAAATGACGAATATGTTATGCAAATGAAAAATATTTGTCATGGGTGAGCGACAATAGAGCGATTACACGTGTCACATCACATCAAAAAATCTGTGATAGAAGAAAGTTTCTAAAAAGAACTGATCCCGTTTAGTCAGTCCGAGGAAGCTGGGACTGCACAAATCCGAGCATGAATAGATCAAAGCTTATGAGTAGAGCTTGGATCGTACTGAACATGAGATCATCATTACTCATTAAAAGTAACATCCTAAGTGACCCCTCCTCGCAAGCCCGAGGATACTATGATAGCTCCCGTTCAGTCATTTGAAAGGTGTGTCAACGTTTAATGCATGTTGCTTTATGTCAATGTCGCATCCCCCTGTCCAATCAAGGACAATCAGAACAGAGATTGTGTCTCACGAAACTTCTACAAAACACCTCCAAAAAGTTTCTTCGACACGCTTCCTCTCATCCCAAAAGTTTAAGTATAAATACTCATTTGGTCAGTAGGAGGGGTTCCGCACCAGAGAGAGGAAAGAAGGCGAACGACATGGCTATTATTATCACTTGTTGAAAAGGAATCAACATTTAGCACAGGAGGTTGACATCTACGCTGTTGAAGTTTTTTACTCAAAACAATATTCAATAATTTTCCATATCATTTGATTATTTTTTTTCTTCAAATTTCGTCAATTCATTTAGCTTAGAATATAATTAACATGTGTAATGTATCTCTCCGTGTAAATGTATCATGTGAAGAATATAATATTGAAGTTTTATAGATAAGAGAGAAAGAAGATAATAATAATAATTAATTGATTGAAAAGCTTTTGACATGAAATTTGAATTGAAAAGTACATGTTACTAAAATTCACTTACCCAACACACGCTCTACAATCATTTTCCCAACACCGAATGCTTCATTCTCACTTATATTATTGTTTAATTTAAACAAAAAAAAATTACACTTCGAAAAACTATACACTCTCTATGCACTACTCCACATTGGCATTCTCAATGATATGGCATCACTTCAATTTATTAAATAATTATTCTTTAACTCTATCCCAAGTATGACATATGTATGATAGTTGATGCATCACTTGTTTTGTTCATGTCCTCTTTTGACCCATTATCTCTCTTCTTCCCTCTCTCTTTCTCTTCCATCTCTGTCAATTATTGTGCTGAAGTAATCCTTCAAACATAGGCTTACATAGTCCCTTCCTCTGGTTATCCCTCACAAAAAAATACAAAACCAAGAAAACACGAGAGAGACAGAGATACAAAGAGAGAGCCCCTCGCACGTTGCATTTTTCTCTTGAATATTCTCTCACTTAGATATTAGTCTTTATTAACGTGTGTCTATATGTCTATTTTACATGCTCTTTTATGGGTCTGCAGTCATAGCCCATCTTTTAAACATGCAAAAATTGTTTGCTATTTGTTTTGGTTGGGTAAAAGTATTTTGTTAAAATGAACCTAAGAAACTTAGCTTTTGTGTTTCTTTTGCTTGGTCTTTTTTGTGTATGTTTTTTTGTCTTCTTTTATTTTGCTTCTTCTCCTCTGTTCTTCTTTTCCTTCTTCATTTTTATTTATGTGTTTTCGGTTTAGTTTTTGTCATTGTCTTTCTTTTTCTGTTTTTTTAGATCCATGCACTGATCTAGCTTTTTAGAGTCTGATTTTTAGAAATCAGCACTTAGTTGTTTAGGCTTAGATGTTCTTCTTCTTATTTTTTTTAGTTTTTGAATTTTTCTTTCTCCATTGTTCTATCCTGTAATGGTTAAGGGATAAATTTCCACTTAAATGGATCAGTAAACGGTGGGTTGTCATTCGATATGGTTGAATTTAATCCACGTAGTGGTAGTTTCTTAGTAGTTTCTTCATTCATTGGATTTGATTGTGTAAACAAATATCAATGTTATTCGGTCACTTTTGTCTTCTCAGTATTTAAAAATTTTATCTATGTGGTGGTTGTTGTCATTCTTTGGAAGTAAATTATTTCATAACAGCTATTGCTGACATATGGATATTGGGATTCAAATTGAATTTTAATTTTTCTTATTTTTTAGGATAGATTTGGATTCTATCAGTGTTTTTTTTATTCTTTCGTAACCTGTTTTGTTTTATTAGGTGCTTCTATTTGTGCATTTTACTTTATGGTAGTTTTTGGCTCTAACAAATCGGTGGGTTTTATTTTTGTGTCATTTCTACTACTATAAATTAGATGACTGTCTTACAGTTCAATTTATTTTCAGTTGTTTTCTTCCTTCTCTGAGGTAAGGTTCTCTTTGTTTGTTGGTCTTTGCACAGTCTTACTTTACACCCTATTTCTTCGTGTTTAGTCATGTACAAGAATCAACTACAATAACTAACACAAATAAATAAGTTCAATATGCCATCGTATGCATCCATTAAAGGAACAGATCATGACCCAATGTTCAAAGCTACAGTGAATTTCAACGGTGAAATATTTAAAAACTCGTCCTATCACTCAACTCCAAGACGGACAAAACATTATGCTGCTCGAGCAGCTCTTGAAATTCTCTTTACAAGATCTCCCTCAAAATCTCTAATTACCAAAATTTTCATAAGTTCTTTTACTTAAAAAAAATAAATTCTTCTATTTTTATAGCTACTTCTCTTCTTAATTTAAAATTTCAAATCTGTCAGGATGAAAGTAAAGTTTACAAAAGCATCCTCTAAGACGCTGTTCAAAAGGCTGGATTGAACCTTTCTGTTTACAATACTCTAAGAACAGGTCTTCATCATCTACCTATTTTTAGTTGTATTGTGGACGTGGATGGGATGACTTTTGAGGGTGAACCTGCTACAACAAAAAAGGAAGCTGAAAATAATGATGTCATTTCTGCCTGGTCCACCTTAAAAATAAGTAAAACTTATACTTTCTTTACTTTCACTTTATTCATTTATCATTTTCTTATTAATGTAAATTTTTTCTTGCAGTGCCAGATATAAGTGCAATATCGAATAGAAAAAATAACATGATGAAGCAATGATCATGGAAGAGATCAATGTTTAGAGAATGACTTGTAGTTCTCATAGAATGTATTCGTGTACCAGCAGACTTGATTTTAATATAAATAAATAATGTCTATATTATATAGAAAAATACATCACTTTTATGTTATCTCTGTACTTTTTGGAATGTATATGTAAATAGTCTTCAAATATGTATTAACTAATTTATTACAAATTATAATTATTATTTATCTCAACTAACGTTATATATTTGTATATTATAAATTATATCAGAACACACTATTATAACCGAGCACATGCGAAGCATGTGCCGGCTACCTAGTTATGAGAAAAATGACACTTAAATTCATCACTGAATGAGTATGTATGTTACATGTTACATTTTTTATGCTCATAACTACTCGATTGAAATAATTTTAAAATACAATCCAGTCTTTTAAAATGAATCTTAACACACTCCCAATTAGTTTTCTTGCATCTCCCCTCTTCGCCTAATGACTGAGTCAGAAATTTATTCCAGTTGGCTAATATTTTTTATCATATATATGTATGAATTTATGTATGTAATGTATATTATGTACGCATGTACATATGTATGTATGTAAATAGATTCGATAAATTATAGGTTAAAATGTAAAACATACCCATCTATTTGACCAAAATATAAACTATACTGATAATATTTTTATATCCATGTAGTTTGAGAAACTACAAAATACACTATTCTATTAAGATTTTTTGTTAAAGATGACACTAAAACGCAAAAGGGGAGAAAGAGGCAAACTTTAAGGTTTGATATTGGAGGATGAAAAGGCTAAATTCTCCACAATTTGTTGATGATTCTCTTCTTCTTCTTTTTTTCATTTATTTTGTCTTCAATTTGTTGATGATTCTCTTCAATTTGGCTATTGGGAGATAAAAAAAAAGAGTTGTCCAATGATAAAGAGGAGAATGAAAGTGAAAAATAGAGGTCTAGAAAATGGGGGAATGAATAGAGTTATTTATGTAGGAAGACTAGTGTCCAAAAATGAGGAAAAAAAAATTATAGTACTCCCGGAAGTATCGTACTCTCTCAACTTTCTTTAACATTTTTTGTCAACTGTCAATTTTTTACTTGAGGGAGTACGGTACTCCTGGAGTACCGTAAATTTTCTAAAATGGAGGAAAATAAAACAATTGAAGGAAAATAATGGAGGAGGTCTTCTCTCTTTTGATCAAGCTGATCGAATATATTTTACATTGTAGCCCAAATTATATTATATATAACAATAAGGAATCATAAAATTGATAACTGTCCTCAACAAACTTTCAGAAATCGTTATAAAAATAAAAGTGTGAAGCTAAGAAGATTTTTATTTTAGCTTACCAATTTACCAAACAGCTAGAGTGCTACTTTTTCGATATGGTGGACAAATAATAAAGAAAATGTGAAAATGAGAAAGATTGAGTGAGAGAGAGGAAGAAAACGAGAAAGACTGAGTGTGTGAGAGAGATAGAGAGAGAATTTCAATTAGGAGAGTTGAAGAAAATGAAAAGGGGAATGGATAGGGTTAGGGATTTTAGTATGCTCAGAAAGTTTAAGTTGAAGTTGAATAAACGGAAAATGGGGCAAGAAATAGGGAAAGTGAAAAGGTTAAGGATTCAACATTAAGGTTAAAACTAAAAATAAATGGATTAAAGCTGTAAAGAAAATTAAAAAATAACTATACGTGAGTTTTTAGTGAGTTCATCGTTTATTTCATTATAATCACAAATATAAAATATAATATAACTAAAACTAAGAAAATTATTGTATAAAAAATAAAAGTCACTCATTGAATTACATGTGATCTCGTCTCTATATCCGTCTAATTTTATTTAACATTTGAACACATCCTGCACCAAATTTTACTAATACAAACCATGTAACAAACATATTTTCCTCTAATTCATGTCTTAAATCTTGAATAATGGTGCCCCTATCGTAAGAACGAGGAATTGAATTGTTTTCTTCAAAAGTGGAGGTTAAAATGCAACTATACTAAAAGGTCATGAGACGTTACCGTCTTTCTTGGTGTTGGAGAAAGATAAAGTCGTTGCATCCAAAGTGTAATAAACAGTGCTACAGGTAAATTCACATTGAATAGAGCTTATATAGTCCTATCTACTAAAAAATCAGTTGTGTGGTGGAGGAGACGTTTTTGGTTTCCCTAGAAAAACATCTGTAAATGCCGTTTTCATTACCATGAAAAAATATGTACAATGACAGAGACGAATAGTTTGAAACTGTTCACGTAAACTGTTAAGAGAGAAGACAAAAATAATTATCAATCTTTTTTTATTTTTAACATTTAATCTAAACCCGTCCAGATCTAATTTTAATATTTAACTAGACGGTTTAGATTCAGCTCCCCTCTATAATTACTTAGCAAGTGCTGAAGATTCAAATTCATGAATCACCTAACTATTTTTAGGTTACTTAGTTTTTTTTGACATGTTTAGGTTGGTTAGTTTGTTGATATGACAATAGTTTGATTTCTTATGTTTCGTATGCTTGAGATATACACTTACATATTTGTAACGTATTGTGTGCTATATATTTATTTATTTACCTAAAAAGGGACATGAGTATATTTTACCTTATTTTAAAATATCAAATATATTCTCACCTCTGCCTTTATAAATTAAAATCAAATTTATTCTTACTTCTGCCTTTTATACTTTAAACTTTGAGGTATTACATTTAAAATTACATGTCGATAAATGTTATACGATGAAGTGGGTTGTCATTCGTATATAAGAACTCCATCCGTTTTAGTCTAATATCACAAGTTATGCATCTACCACATTCTATTTATATTTTCCACATAATAAGAACCCCATTGATCCAGTGAAGTAAGCTTTTCATTAGCCCATTTTTACTGTAATTTCATGACAGTTGAGATACATTTTGACTAAACTCATGAAACCCGTGTATCGTGTCATAAAAAAATTCTTAGAATCGAGACAAGACTTTGTTTTATATCCCCTCATTTTGATGCCCTCAAATCATATTAGTGCAACAATCAAATAAGAATTAGTCAAGACCTTTGCTCAAACTGCTGCATTGGAAACTTGGTAAACAATCACACTACTAATTAGATATCAAATGTATGTTTGAATCTTTAAAAATGTGAGAAAAGAAAAGAATGATTAAGAAGGATTCGTACGAAAGAGACCTTAGACCATGCTTTTTAAGGATGGGCAAGGGCCTCGAGAGAGGTTTTCCTATTATCTACCACTAGAATCAATCAGTAATAGAATAAGAGGAGCAACCAAAGAAGGGGGCACCTATTTGTTGCATCTGAAGAGCGTTATAGTCTGATCCTTCCTTGCTGCATCAGTAAAATACAGCAAGCAACAACTATAAGCAAGCCGCTTCCGAAAAGAAAGCAAAGCTAATATGGACGTCTTTGCTTCGATGGAGACTATATATATATAAAGTGTGTAGTAAATGTGATAGTAAATTACTAGATAAACAGTCTTTACTTAACTCAGCTCAAACAATACTCAAAGACTCTCACTCTTTTTTTGTTTCACTATCTTGATGAGAAAATTCTCAGATATCTCTTTCATGATTACTTATTTCTTTATGTCAAAGACCAGAAGTCGAAAACATCGTTTCTTTCGTCCTTTTTCTTATGAAGTTGTGTACAACGAGTTCTATGTATGGTCACTATAGTTTAGATCGAGTTTCAATTTTATTACTATAGTTTCATTTTTCTCAATTACATCATCAAAATTTGTAAGATGTTTCAATTTCATCACTTCATCCACATTTCGTTAAACACTTAACAATTTACTGACGAAGCGGGCACGTTATTTTACACGTGTGTGCCACATCAACAAAGTTATTGCATATTGGATATTTTTTTGAAATTTATATATCATGTTCTCCCCACTTATTTTTTTTAAATTACAAAGTGAATCCTGTGTTTTCCTTTCCTCTTCCTTAATTTTTAAAAAAAATTATAAATGGACCCCGTGTTTTAAAGTTGTGGCACATAATATATTTGTTTAAATATTTACTTCATGTTTCCTTATTTAGTTGTTTAAAATTTATAAAATAAACCCATGTCTTCCTTTCCCCTTAAATATTTTAAAATTTATAAAAAAAAAGATCACGTGCCTTCCTTTTCTCTCCTTAAACTGCTTAAAATTTATAAAATATAACCCTTGTCTTCCTTTACCTCCTTCAAACTATTTAAAATTTACCAAATAGATCTAGTTTCTTACTTTCCCCCTTAACTTTTTAAAACTTTACAAAATATCCTTTCTCTTCCCCTTAAATTTTTTAAAATTTACCAAATATATCCCGTGGAAAAAAACACAGGGAAACACAAGGCATGATTTTGTCTCTTCCTTCTCTTTTTCTCACATTCTCTCTCTCACTTTCTTATTTTACAGGTTCTTCAGATTTTTTTACTCTTCATTTCAGTAGATTCAACGCCAAATAGGAGACCAATTTTACTTGAAAATTGTAAAAGATGTAGTTTGGTTAAGGATATGCGTTTTGGTTATGAATATGTATTTTGATGATGGATAATGATATATGTATTTTGGTTATGGATATATATTTTTGGTTATGGATATGATATATATTTTGATTATGAATATGTATTTTACATTTGATGTGTTCATGGGTTGGATATGATAGACACGAGTTTTTTTTTATCGATAAAAAATAGACAGGTTTTATCCTTGAAAAAATAGACAGATTTTATTGTATTGTTATAGTGCTTTGATGATATAAAATTTTTTGCAATAGCAAGCATATAATGATAGTGTATTTTTGCCGCTAGTTATTTTATCCTAAATAAGTACTCAACAGTTGTTTTCCAGAAAATTTTAAAAATTTAAAACTATGCATGCCAAAAACCCAAATTAAGAATAAGGAAAAAAAAAAGGATTAAGTAGAAGAAGAAAGGAAAATAGAAAAAATACATCTTGTTACCTTATTGAGAGATTAAGTAGAAGGAGAAATGAAAAAATTGAAGAATTAGGAGAATAGAAAAAATCATCTTGTTACTTTATTATGGGGTTCTTTCTGAAAAACTAAAAAAAATGGGAAAGAAAATTGAATAAAATAAAAATTATACTGTAGTACAACTTTATTGACGTGACACACACGTATAAAAACAATTCCACCACGTTAGCAAACCATTAAGTCTTTAACGGAATGTGGATGGAATGATGAGATTGAAACATCTTATAAATTTTGATGTAATTAAGAAAAATGAAACGTGATTGAAACTTGATCCAAATTATAACAATCGTATATGTAATTTTCCCAAAAATATATGTGCTTATTTATGACGTGCACTTACATGCTACATTATAGATGTGCTAATCACCATGCTATATTATACAGCATAGACAAACATAGCATTCAAGAGAATTTTTGTTCCCAATACTATTTTTTAAGCTTCTGAGACCCTGCAGAATACTAGTAGGAAACAGAGAGAAGATGACAGTTGAATAAGTTTCCATGTAAAACTATCACAACACAATCGCCTTGAAAAATTAAGCAGACAATATAACCAAGAGAAACATCAAAATGTTAATGTGTCTGCTCATGATGAATCAAATCGGACAACAACACACGTAATGTTATCAGAACTCCCTCGAGTGTAAGCTTCTTGGATTAGTTTTCTCGATGCCAATTCAGCGTCTTCTATTCCCTGTACCAAGTCTACAGCATCCTAAGAGCAGAAAAGATAATCCTCTAAGATAATTAAGTTCAACATAATCTATAATCTAAATAGGATAATAGAGTAGCTTTAATTTTTTCACGCTTTTAAGACGATATCCTGTATTGTCTATGACATCTAACATCAAACTGACTCCCACACCATGAAATTTAATTCACTCAAAATATCATGATATGATGAGTTCACTATGTGGCTGATCAAGTAGGATTAAAGTGAGCCAACTCTATTATAAGGTTTTCAAACAAGACTGTTCTAGCACATATTGCACACTCGAAAATCAAAGAAACGAAAGTTTGAAACTCGGAAAAGATCATGAGACTTTTCCATGTCCTAAAGCAACTTTCAATCAGGTGCCATCTCTCATTAACATGTAAACGTGTGAATTGTATATTTTTTTCATTTATATTATCAGCATAAGTGTGAATCGTATCGAGACTGCAGAAGACAGATTATCACTAAAGCTTTTCTTTTCCTTGGTGGAAGAACCATACATGTAAACTCCAAATAGTTATTTTAATCCATAGGAGAATAGTCTAAACAAAAATGAACAATCACCTCATTTGATATGACATTCCAAAGCCCATCACTAGCAATAATAATAAAATCTACACCACGAATTTCTTCTTCCTGCATTTGGAGAGGGTAAAGTTCATAGTGAGGTAATAATGTGTGATGCTCTAAGATACTCTGAGAAAAAATGGCAATACCATATGAGAATATAAGAACTCTAAGTATGCATGGGAATAACAACACATACATTTCTTTTATTGCAAAAGGATTTAAAGCTATGAACTAATGTTGAGAAAGAGAAGATAACTAAATTAAAAACCAAAGGAGAAATAATACTGGGTAGCTTCATCTATAAATGCTAGCTTAAAGTTACCTTTTAGGTTCATTAGTGAAACCTAACTATTTATTATCTCTGCGAGTGTTTGTTTATTGTCGGGCTCTATAAGATCATAATCTACCCCTTGTCATACCCATGCGGAATGATTAATACTACATCTATTCTCAACTTGTGATCAACCCCATAACTCCTAAATTTGGCTCATTGTCAGTCCCCTTATGAAGTATCCTTGGCTTAAGGACTGGGTTGCCTTAATGTAATTTTATAAAACCCAGAGACAATAACCAAAAACTAAAGTGCTACTCAAAGCACGAAGGTTACTACTGAGTTCCTTAAGCGAATGAACTCCCCCAGTGGGTATATGATCTGAGACTCAAGTTATAATAATAGAATCTTATCCTCACAAGTCCGTTGCTAAAATAATTAAAATTCCACACAACAAATATATTATTATCTTATCTTTATCGGCGTTCATAGTGTCTTCGCAAAATTTGTTCAGAATCTTTTGCACCTTCAAATGCAGCTGATCGAGCAATTGCCTAACAGGAATTAAACTTATATGTTCCAGAATTTTTCTTCTAAATCTCATCTTTTCATATATCAAATGAGATGTCAAACTCATTCTTCAAATATATTAATGCAAGACCAACCTGAATTTCAGGCTCAGCAACGACATAGGGCTTCAGTAGTTTATCTCCGAAGGCACGAGAAACAGCAAGTACACCACCAACCCGCCATGTTCCTGGTAACATTAGGCAACAGGCAGATCAAAACTTTTACGAGGAATATGGTGTAGACTTGTTTTGTAACTAGACAAGTGAGAAAAGGTCTCGATTATGTAGCTCATTTTCCTATTACCCAAACGGTTTTATCTAAGACATCAATTAAAATGGAACCCATTGCTAGTCAAACTAGCACATTTGACAATAAATAGACAATACAAGTTACAGGTCGATTAGAAAATTAGATAAAAACGATAGGCTTTCTACTGGTACTACAAAAATAAAGCAGAACACCACATCAGTAATCACAAGTCTCAGTGATGGACATGATGGATGTAGAATCAGATGACCCTAACAGACTCGACCAATAAAATGTAAGAATGATTTTCTTGAAAAAGACTATAGCAGTATATAAGCAGATAACTATATAATCGCTTATATAAAGAGTATGCAATATACCCATCAAATATAGTATCAAATGTTTCTTTTGCTCACAAAGAAGAGTAAACTATACAAACTCATAAATATTAAAGCCGCCCTATTGAAGCCAAAGCCAATTTATAGGTGGCCATATTCTCAGTATCAGCATCAACAAGTAGATGTAAGTATTATACTGCAAAGCATAGACCATGTGCAAATGTGATTTACCAGCCCATATAATGAAACCTCCAGCTTGTTCAATCCTTTCCCGTTCATCAGATCTATCAGGTTTATGATCAATAGAAAGTGGAATTGCTGCAATATATGACAGTGTATACAACTTTATACAGCTTCCATTGATCGGAAATTTATGCAAAACTGAAGACAAAATAATATGTTACTTACATAGTAGAGTACTTTAACCAATGAAAGAAAAATCCTACAACAACTGCTTGCACTCGATGCTAATGCATTTGGAGCCACAGTTTCTTCTTTTTTTTATAGGAGCCACAGCTCATTAAAGGAATTCAGTTTCTTTTCTTTCTTGTTTTTGTTTTCTTATTCGAAGCTTTTTGAAGCCATTCACAGTTTCATATGGGAAGTGTCCATTACAGACTGCTAAATCAAAAATGAATTTTAGGTATCAGAATATTTTGCTCCCTCTTTTAACTGGTTCGAGAACACTACTAGCTCTTTCCAGAGATATTTTTTGTAACTGGGCCGCTTCTTTGGGAGTCTTGAAGTTTAATGACTTGTAACTTGTTCCTTTGAAGTAATTAGTGGGACCCTTTCTCTTTGCAAATGAGCCACACTTCGGAAACAAAAGTACCATTTGGGTAACTCTCATGGTTCGCTTGAGTGGTATAAGCCTTGTGCTAAGTGTTGACACCCAAATGAGGCTACAGTTCAACCCACCAAATGCAAACAATTCATGTGAAGGCCAGCGCATAGATTAACCAGATTCGTGTTGATAGTCAGGTTTGCATCAGTCGGTAGTTTAGGCTCTAGGGTAGGTTCAAATGGCCCGGCCCCAGTTTCCCATAGTTAAATTTTAGTTCTATTTGGGTAGGTTGCTTGTTCACGAATCATCTGCATTGGTTATTTTCCTTTTCTAAAACAATTTTCTTATTAAAGAAAAAGAAAAGAGAAGTCCTGCTAATTTCGGAAAGAATAGCAACCTGACCCAGCTCTAGATGCAACTACTCTGGAATCACCAACATTTGCAACAAGCAGGCGGTCCCCCAACAAGACAGCAGTTGATGCAGTTGACCCAGCATCTTTTTGCTGGCCTTTTTCCTCATTAAGATAGTCAGCATCCGTCTGTCTAAATACTTCAACTGCAATAAAAATTTGTTTAGTTTCTACAACCTGCAACAGGAAATGTAACGAAAAGGGAAAAGCCCATAAATATGGTAAACTTGAATTCTCCATGATCGATTCATACCAATAGCATTCTTTGTATCTTTGATAAAATTAGGATGGCTACTTAAATTCTTGAAAAGGTTGTTTTTAAGGTATTCTGCAGTTCTGGAACCTCCATGACCTGGATTACAATCAGAAAATCCACGTAAGCAAGAAGAAAAGTTGCTAAAACAAGCTACTTGGGAATACTTTTATATTATACTAATATATCTTCAGCTCAGAGCCAGATAATCATGGCAGATACTGTATAAAAAAATCATCAAACGAGTTATGTGCAAACGAATAGCCGAAAATATGACGAAATTTTAAGGGATGAAAACTAGGCCATACCATCAAAAACACCAAAGAAAGCAACCATCTGACCATCAACTTCTGAAATCCTTGTCTCGTAGAAATCCTCCATTGAAGCTCTTTTACCCTTAAAGCTGGAATATCCATAGCTGAACTTTCCATCATGATTCCCGGAGAGAAAGCTAACAGGAGAAAAAAACCAATTTAGACAAATGATTCTCACCATTCCAGGAATTGCATATCCATATTAAGTACTCATATTTATTGAAAAATATCTCTTGATTTATTCTTCACATGCTCTTTCGCAAAAGGTGGCAAAACATGAGAATTCTCTCAAATGTCATTGTATTTTCTAAATACATCTTAAATTCTTAAGAGCCTTCCAAACAAATAAAATCACTCCGTCCACATGATTTCCAATCAATGGGCTAGTCATGCAGACTTAATTTTTTGACAAGAAAAAGGTTTAACATCTTCCACAATGGCTTGAGGGTTGGTAGCTAAAAACTTAATCCCACCGAAACTACCCTCGCAAGTATTAAAAAAGGAAAACGAGAAAGCTAGCTCCTTCATTCTTCACACAAAATTAAAGATATATCTGAAACTTGAAAGTGATGTAAAGACCCACTTCACGGAAATTGAAAAGACCAGATAGATCTCAACTTCACCCGATTTGGCCCATAATTACTTGAACCCAGAGGTTTCTGCAGAAAATTCAGAAACTTTTGTATTCAGATAACACGCTGCCTAGTTGCCATTTATAAGCCTCAGTAACATCGATCCAGTTTCCAATCTTTTTATAAAAGGATTGATAGTCACACTTACCCTTAGGTAAATTTTTTTCACTAGTAAAAGGAAAACGTGCAGTTACAACCTTCTAGCTTCAGAAGTTCAGGTAGCGGCTATGACTGATGGTAATCCCAGTTTGAAAACAACATTGTTATTTCACAACAACTACGTTTAGATTAAGATTCAAGACAATTTACATATGACTAAGTTGAATTATTATTTTTTATGACTAAAGACTAACCTGAAAATATCTACAAATTTCCCTAATCCTGTCTCATAAACTGAATACCCAAGCAATTCACAAACTCCGAGCAAATTCTAACTTAAATTGTTCGCGTTGCCATAATCAATTCATTATTAAAACTTTGCTTTCAATGTCTTTTCACAAAAAAAAAAACTTACTGTTTATTCGTTTAAACAGCAGGTTATTCAAATTGGTTGAAATTGAATTCATTAGCAATCCCCTTCATGGAGTTACTATTAGCTAAAAAGAAAAACCTTTTCAGTTCAACGATGGATGTAAATTTTACTTGTCATCAAACCAAACTAGCATAGAAAAAGCATTTACAGTGCGTCCAATCGCCTATCACAATTGAAGAGAGACCAACAAAAAAAAGTTAGAAGATAACTAGACACGAATACCAATTAAAGCAACTGCAACAACAGTTACCCATACCAACAACAAAACAAAGAGAAACAAGAAAGACCTGATTCCGCCACCACTGAAAAGCGAATTGGGATCCCTGGAGGACATTATAACATCAGGTACTACCGGTGCAGGTAAAGACGGAGATAGAAGACGCGGTAGAGGCTCAGCGAGTAATGATGGGGCCTCTTGGTCGGCATCCCCACGAGGGGTAGCAGAGGCAGGGGGTGAAGGAAATGAAGAGTCCGTCAGATTGCTGATTGGAAGATCCCAGCGCCGCAGAAACGGTGGCTGGTAGTGGACCGGTGGCGGGGAGGGACCTGATGGTGTATATAATGGCTGTCGCTGTGCAGATTAAGAAGGAAAATGAAATCCAGTAAGCACATGAAAATTATATAAAAACATTATTCAATTATATATACACATAAGATAATTGCGGTCCAATAATTGACCAATGATTCTCAGCTCTCATTCATTCATCCCAAATTTATGGGATTGGATTAGGTTTTGTTCGATTGTATTTCTTTTATGTATTTGTTTTTAGAAAATAATGTTACTGTACATACTCATTTTTATACATTTACTATTATGCCCTCTCGAATAACACAAAATTCAACAGATGATAATATTAATGAATGTGTCAGGTCTGTCAAATTATAATAATATTACATATGAAAAAATTTACAGTACTTCTAATTAAAGTTGAGTATTCATTTCTATTAATTGTTAAATGAGTCATAAAATATAATCTAATGTTATGAGAAAAAACAAATTGATTCTTGAGATTTAAAAAAAAATCACTGTGACAATAAAATAACATAGATACGTATTAGGTTTTCAACACTACATAGAAATTCGCCTTTAAACTACAAGTTCTTGGCAGATGTAACGCTATATTTGTATTGTAAAAAATTAGATCATGAAACTTGGGTGGTTTTTTTTCAGAAAAATTTAGTTAGTGTTTAGTTAATGTTGTGTATCATATCATTAGTTTCCTCTCACAATAAAATTATTGTAAATTATGTATTTATTCAACAAAATAATAATATTTTTATAATACATGTAATTTGAAATAATAATTTTTAATATATTAAAATGTTTCTAACTCGAGACTAAAAAAGGACTTCTCTCTGTTTCTCGTGCGGCACACTCATACTACAAATAACCCTTCATAAAAGTATGAGTTAGTTTTTGTGAGTGAGAAAGAGGTTGACAAAATCGTGTCAAACTTTAAAATTAAACGCAAAAAAAACATCTCAATTTACCAAAAAAAAAAACATTATCTTCGTTGTTACTAACCAGGAAAGCAACTAATTTGTCGTGATATAAAAATGCAATAAAGAAGAATTCAAAGTTAATCAAAGACAAAAAGAGTTGACAATATATTTGAGTTGATATTTATCAAAGAAAGAGCTTGAGAAAACAATGTCAAATCTGGAGGAGCAACTTGGCTATTAGGAAGGATGAGAAGCAATCCCTCTAATCCCTTAGATTGGGAAAGAACATTTAGCATCATAATAATGTACAGTGTGGAAGTTCAATCCGACTATAGTATGAGCCACTGTTAAACAAACTGTTGAAACGAAAAGAAAACCCATTTAGAAAGGAATTTTGACGGTACAAATCACCAAGATCACCAAGAGCAGCAGCCACTGGTTGATGCATCAGATTCTGGAGGTTTCTGTTTGAAGATGTTCTTTTTCACACCAGTTGACCCCTCCGCCAATAGACTTGGTGTATCCAATATCTGCACAAAAATGAATATGGTAATCTCAAATCAACCCGACTTGCTGTCGGCCGAAAATCTCAGAAACATTTTGCACCTTCTGTCGTCTTTATATGACTTGTTTCAAGTATTATAATCTTGAAGTTGTAACACGGTGTACTTCACGTCATGTCGAACATACTGACAAATAACTACAAGTTTACTTATATACTATATCAGATGTCCCTGAAGCGATGAATCAGTTAACCTATATATCAACCTCCCAAGAAGTAACAGAATATTTCACTCTTTTTGGTCATTCTTTCTTGTGTGCAAGAGCAAGACTGCAAGACTTCCTTACACAAATCACAAAGTCATAAACTGACCAGAGCAGGTACAAACTAATTATTTTAAAAAAAGGATTCATGCATCATAAATATAAATAGTAATTTTTATTCGTAAACACTTCCATAAAAAGTAAACAACAAAATACTATAAGAAAGAAAAGCCAAGGATCTTTGAGATCTTCAAGTTTCAAATTCGAAGATCGTGTTAAGCAACTATGCCAGAAGGTATGCTTTAACTCAACTATGATCCTATCTTTAAAGATATTAAAACATTTTTTAATCATGAAAATAAAGAAAAGAATAGAGTAAGAGGATGCTGGCAATCTGCATACCTTCAATACAAGCTCCTCGAAACATTGCTTAACGTTGACTCGAGTTTTTGCACTGCATTCGGTAAAAAGACATCCATATTCCCTAGCAAAGTCAATCCCCTCTTTCTTGCTGACTACCCTTTCACTTTCCTAAAAGAATATATGAACTGAATGTGGGTCTTAAAATCATAGGAACAAAAATGAGAGATGAATATATAAAGATCTTGCATCTAATTAACAACCAAGGAAAAGAGAAATCCATAAAAATTCTGAAGCATATATTAGCATGTTAAAAAGAAAAAAACTATGCAAATACTTGGGAGTTGATGTGGAAGATTATAGTACTAATTATAATAATCTACCAAGCTCATCAAAGAAAATACCTTATCAACTTTGTTGCCAACGAGCATCTTGATGCAATCTTGATTAGTCGAATATAGGTCAATTTCTTTAGCCCATATATCAGACAGATTTGTAAAAGTTTCTCGCCGTGTTACATCATAAACTGCTTACAATTAATGATCTAACTTTAATTAACTGATATAATAGCCAAATGACAAGCTTCCGAGAGAAAACACCCCCAAACAAAATCATTGAAAAAACAAGAACGAGTAATAAGTTCAACACTCAACAGTACAAGAATCAAAGCAGGATACAGATTTGAATATTAGAAACAACTCAACCCAGGTTGAAGATCTATTTTGCAATCAACCTTTTCATTTGTCAGTAAAAACAATACATGCACTCAACAGGAAGAGAAACAAAAGTGAGACCAAAAGTGGTCCAACGGAATGTTTGGACGATAAGGATAGTCCACTCTTTCAAAGGAGAAATAAAAGCTGCCCTCGCTCCATCCACACTATTCTCCAAATCAAATAAATTTCTACAGTTCCTGGTACCTTTTAGCCAAATAGCATAAATAAATACATAATGAGATTAAGTTCCAAGTTTTGTTTTCAATGTTGACTCTAGCAGCTCCTATCCAACGCCACAAAATGCTCTCATTGTTCTTGGCATGACCACTATGAGCAAGACTCGATTCAAATTATCACGGTAAGGGGAAATGGACAAAAATGTAGTGTTGATTCTTCATACTCCTTACATAAATGAATCTCTTTACCCACTGAAACTTTCTCATTTGCATGGTTAAATTCACATCCTAAAACAATTGTCAAAATAACAATGCTCTTCATCAGAAGTGCTCTGTTTTTCCATAAACTCTTCCCTGGATAAGTGAGACTGTGGAGTAGGGCCTTAAAGAAAGACCTGACCGAAAGATCTCCCTAAGTAGAGTGGAACCAAGCAACACTGTATTCCCTCAAACTTTAATATAGGCTTTGAGAATATCTAGAAGCTGCATAATCTTCCACTTCCAAAAGCCCTCTGCCATTTTGAATACTAGGGCAATTAGCTACAACAGCCTTTTTATTAAAAGCTATTCTAAACGGGTCAAAGTAGCTAGAGCAAAAATCCATGTTGCCACACCATTTGTCCTTCCAAAATTAAATCAATTGAACTTCTCTAGCTAAAATGTATCATTTCATCAAAATTTGAAAGGATGCCACTTTTAGCGCGCACAACAACAATAGTTCGATTGTCAGACAAGAAGTAAACCAGTGACTACCTTCTTGCCAAAAGAATGCTGGGTTACTCAGTAAGCAACCCACAAGTCTGGACATCAAGATGACAAGATACAGTTGGGAGAAATAACACACAAACATTGCATTCGAAATCAGTCATTATATGTTGGGAGTTCAACTTAACAACTGTTCAAAATTTGATGGCTCACTTCATACAGGGATGGAAGCTGCAAATACAAGCAAATTGTATACAGAAAGTTAAAACAGCAAACAGCGATGAGGCTGTCGAAATAACTTACCCATTACAATGCCTTGAGCTCCTCTATAATATGAGCTAGTAAGTGTTCTAAATCTCTCCTGTCCAGCTGCCACATTAAATTTACTACTGTCAACAAACATAACTAATACGGCACACAGAATTTGAGCTTCCATACGAAGTGACAACTGACAACAGAAAGTAAAAATAAAGACCTACATCTAGTACTCTTGTATCCATTGGGGTAAATGCTGATTTCATGGCGAGAATGGGTTTGAGAAATATGTTTAGTGGTCTTTGGTGTGTACCCTTTCATGCCTAGATCCATGATGGTTTGGCAATGGATGCGATTTAACCTTCAATGTAATCTTACGGTGAATAAAAAAAATCTAGTATTATTCTTATGTCTGTATTAATCGTCATGCTGAAATTGTCAAATAAAAGGACGATCACCAATTGACGTCATGCACAATACAACTTTTTGGTGTTCTGAGCAGACCTATACATACAGACATACATAGATATATGGAAATACACATTGTGTGTGTCTTTGTGTGTTATAGCTAGATATCCAATTGTCAATTACTAAGATTGCTTTACCTGTGTCCCAAATTGCAAGTTTCAACTTCTTCCCCCCAATAGTTACATGCTTAATCTTGAAATCAACACCTATAATGTATAACGTAAAAGTTAGTCCATAAATACCATATTATTCTTGAAGTTCAAATCTTAAAATACAATGTCATACCATTAAAAATAACAATAGAAGTTATAGGACTTAGAGACACTCGTGGGATATAAGGAACATGGTTTATGGCATTTACTAATCCACGTTGAATTACAATGACTTCAAGCAAGAAAAACCAAACAAGTAGTGTCAATGTATTTCGAGTTTTTTATGAGTAAAATAATGGTGCATAAATCACAAAAAGACCCCAGAAAAGGATAGGCGGATAGCCTCCACCTCTAATCCACCTTCACAAATGGCCTATATTCCAAAAATCCATGCCAACACCTGGTTTCCACCACCTTAGCTTCAATGTGGCCTCCTCAAACCTCTTCAGACCCCCTAAGGAAAGTATCAGCTTCCATTTGGGACAAAATTCCAATAAGTGAAAGACCGCAAAAAGGGGTAGAACCCGTACCGTAAGACCTAAGGAAACCAGCATAAGTCCAACAACCAAGAACAAGCTCTGATTCTAATACTACTCTCCGAACTAAGCATGTGAAAGGGCCAGGTTGGTAGAGGGAGTCAAATATTCAGGGACGTCCCAATAAGGAGAGTAGGAGGCCTTGGATTATCTATCTGCGACCATGCAGGAAAACCTAATGCTCAAGAACCATCAGATGAAGCCTCATATCATACATCCCCATCCTTCTCAATCTCAAATGTTTCAATCACCACAAAGCAGGGCACTCCATCAACCCAACTTAAAGATACTAACCTACCAGCAGGAACAGTTTTTGAGACATAAATCCGACGTAACTGGTAATCCGACAAAATGAAAAACAAAAGTAACACGCGAATTAGTAGATCAGCATTGCCTGGCCAAACAGAATCGAAAAATATTGAAGAAGCCAAAAAGGAACTCGAGCGAGCCAGACCTGCTTATTTACTGCTAATTTTCGAACACAATGCAGAAAGTGAATAAAAGATTAATCGCCGCCAAAAACCTTATACTCATAGATCAGAAAATGAGAAGCATACCAATGGTGGGAGAGAGATCCTCAAAGGTATCGGATGTGAAACTCAATAAGAGCGTGCTCTTCCCAACCCCAGAGTCGCCAATCAACAACAACTTGAACAAGTAATCGAATTCCGGCTGACTTGATGACGACGACGAATCCATCCAAGAAATCCCTCTAAATAAATCACCACCAGAAGCCCTAACCCCAAGATTCAAACACACCGTTACATACACCAATCAGCTATACGATAAACGGAAGCCAAAAAGAAAAAGAAAAGAGAAAAAAGAGAGAACCTTTCAACTTTATTGTTAATGTTTCTTTGTGGGGGTGAGGAAGTTTTCGAAGAGATGCAAAGAAAGCTCTAAAGTATTCTCCCAGTACCCGTTTGGAAAGGCTCTGTCACTGTTACTTCCCAGCGAAGTTTCCCTTTTCTTCCCTTTTTCACCTCATTAACAACGGAATAAATGGATCCAACCAAGTGATCACACCAGCAATTTCTCCATACTTTGACCAAGTTAATGTGATAATTAATTAAATACCAGTGCGACAAAATTCAATATGAATCTTAGGTACTGCATTTGCATGCATTGTAAAATTTATATTTCACTTCATTTTTTCCTCTCCTTTCAAATTAATACACTTGTTTCACATCTGGTTTTGCAGTACATAATCGACATCACATTAATGTACTAGTGTTTCTCTCTACTTTTCTCTTTCTATTTTAAGCCAAAACTTAAATAGAAAAGGCAAGTAAAACTGTTTTAATTCTGAGAATTTCTAATTTTGAAAAACATATTTGGTCACTATATTCGAATTTAATTTAACTATCACTACTGTAAAATGCTTCGTACTAGTTTTTAGAATAATTAAAATAAAAAGATATGTTCAATATACTTGTTTTTTTAATAACTCTAAATTTTGATAATAAACTCTCCTCCCTTAGAGTTGGAGTGTCGTTAGCCCATAAATACCATGTTTTGAACTGTTAAACTTTGTAGGTATTGATTTTCTCTTGATGACTCATTGGTGTTTTTTAATTGTTGATCCAGACAGTATATCAGTCATTCTTCATAATATGTTTATATGAAGTATTGATAACCATCGATCTATTTGAAGAAAAGAAACCATCTATCTACTATTGACTTTAAAACACACAAATTTACTAGTGATTTCTGACTTGGATGGAAACATAATAAGCAACATTTGGTATCTTAGTTGGATTAATAACTCTAATTGGAGAAACTGCTCTCGCTCTAAAAGATTTTAAACTTTCAAGAGAAGACACTAGCTGGCTAATTTGAAGATTTTGAACTTTCAAGAGAAGAAACTAGCTGGTTAATTTGTCAATTTATTTCATTATATTTCAGAGCAAGAAAACAAATTAAAATGTTTCTGTGGTTTGCAGCAAGGGATAGAGTCGATATCATTTGAAGGGGAGGAAATAATGGAGAGATATGAAGTTGTTGGCAAATGGAGAGCAAGGATGGCTGGCTTCACTTCTAACCCGATAAAATTTATCGGGATCGTTTGTGCATGGTAAATATAAGTTGGAAGAGAAAAATGGTGCACTTCATTTTGGTTGGGAGTGTTGAAAAATCTTAACTGGCTTACATTAATATTTTATAGGAAATGATAAAAAAAAGGTCAACTGTTCAGGTCAAATAGTAAAAATGGTTGATTTTGTTTTTTTCTTTTACAGAAATTGCCGAAATGGACAATGTAAAGAAATTATTTACGGAAATTACGTATAGGTAAATAAATTACAACATCACACGTGTGATTGCGTTCATCCATTATTGAAGAAAAAAAATTCCGGACATTTTTACAATTTGACTGGAAAGTTGATCATTTTTTGAGTTCTCCCAATGTTTTATTGGATTTGATAAAAATAGTTTAATGGATAGTTGTTAGTCTGTTACGGTAAATTAAATAAATGATCTCATGATATTGAGCTTAATATATCGTATTAAACAGTCTAGTTTGTCAGAATAGTATGAGCTATAGGTTTTTCTGAAGCCCATGATGGGAGGGCCCAGTGGAACTGAATGGACTGTTTGGAACCAATTTTAAGACGAAAATGATTTCAAATCCTTAAAAGGAAAGGAAATGAATGATAAAATCATTATTCCTGTTTGGAATTAAGTTGATTAGGGGATTTGAATATCTTTTTTTTTTTTTTGGAAATGTTATGGATTTGAAAGGAAATGAGTTGAGTTAAACTTATTTATAATTATGTCCTCAATTCAAATAACCAACATAAATGGTGAAATTTAGTACATTTTCGCTATATAAAAAAGAACATTAATTAGCAGTAGTAAAATTTCTAAAAAAGGCATTCATCAAAATATCTAGATTGTGATTCTAATTATGTTGAAGACATGATTGTGATTTTGATTAGAATTCAAAATATCTAGAGCTTAAAACAGTTGTCATCTACTATTTTTTTCTAATTCTGTGAAGACACATGTCATTTCATCTTCTTCTCTACTCGAATTCTTATTCAACTCGAATCCTGCAACAAGCCTACAACCCAACTCCTTCTTCCTCCATGAATCTTCTTTTCTCTAGCAAACAAGAAAATAGAAAGAGTATAATAGAAACAAGAATATATAAACATGAAAATGAGCATGATAGAGAACTATAACAAAATAATTATAATACAAAGCCACACCATAAAAACATAGAAAGAAAGAGAAAGAGAAACAATGACTCGCTGAAGAATAATATGATGTAACAATCGACATTCTCAGGAAGAAAATCATCAGCTTGCTCGTAAATGTCGAGTAAGAAATACTTTTTAGCTCTATATCTGTATGAGATAACTTTTGATAATAATAAAATATTGACGTTGCTAATAAATTTAATCAAGTTTGCGGAGGTTATTAGAAAAATTACCACAAGACATTCCAATTGAAGATTATGAAAATATTTATTTTCATAAAAACTCTTAAAGCATGAAGATTGAAGATCATGAAGCTATTTAATTTTATGTAATTTTTATTAGGAGCTTACTCATTTTATATGATTTTATCAAAGCTTAATTTATTTAGGAATGTCTATCCTTAAATTAAGTCTCCATCCATAAAAACCTGAAATACCAAAAACCATATATCTCTTGCACAATAGACAAAATACATGAGATGTACATACTGACAAAACACAAACAAATAAAGTTTCAATTTCAAGTAGAGTAAAGAGAGATGGAGTTTACGGAAATAGTTTTTTACCATGTTGTGTTATTTTGGGTAGGAGTATCCTTGCCATTTTACCTTTTAAGTCTAGGATTTTTGTCCTCCTTATTAAGGGTGGAGTGTCATTTCCTTTGTCTATATTCAAAATTTGAAACTTTCCCTCCTAAATCTTATCCCCTATCTCCTCTATAAATACACATGATTTCTCTTCACAAAACACAATTCATAGTCAAGAGACTTGCTCCCAAAACTCTCACAATACTCTCCTAAATCTCTCTTAATATTTTGAGTTTTATACTTGAAAATTTCTTGAGTGAGCAAGGCTTTTTTTGTGAGCTTAGATTGAAGATTCTACTATTTTGAGAGAGTTATAGTAAGAGGTCAATTAATCTCAAAACACATAACTTTGTGAGGTTTAGTTGGCACCCATAAGCCAATTGAGTTTGTAAGGTTTGGTCTTCACCCGTAAGAAGATTGTAAGTTTAAAAATCTCTAGGGGGCCTTGGAGTGTGAACGTAGGGATACGATTTCTCAAACCACGTAAAAATATCGTGTACCTATCTTCTTCTCTTTTTTCTTTTTATTTTGTCCTATTTATTTTTTGCACTTTAATTTTTCGCACTTCAATTTCTTGCACTTAATTTTTAAAATTTAATTTCCACACTTTAAGTTTTCATAATCATTTTATTTGCTTTCTTTATATTTCCATATTTATATTATTACAAGTATTATTTACTTTAACGCTTTTATCTATAACTTATCTATTTTTTCAAGAGTTAAACTTGTGGAACGTTGAAGTTCATTCTTGAACATTCATTTTCTACTTGAGTGAGATTTTTTTTTAATTTAAACATGATCACCCAATTCACCTCCTCTTGGGTTGCCATATCGATCATACAATTGGTATCAGAGCTTGATCCTCTATATATAATTATTAATCGTCTTAAGTTATGACATCTATGAGTGGTTCTTTCATTGAAGGTTAATCTACTACTGAACAACGAAAATGAGAATTTATATTCAATCGATTGACTATGACTTTATGGGATGCTGTTGATAATGACGCTCGCATTCCATTCAAAATGTAGATGGTAAAAATATTGTCAAATCAAATAGTTAATGGGATGATGATGATAAAAAAAATTCTTTAAATGCTAAGACTATGAATATTTTGTATTGCGCACTTGATAAAAATAAATTTAATAGAATTTTTACATGTGAATCTGCTAAATCTATATGGCACATGTTAGAAGTCACACACGAAGGCACAAATCAAGTTAAAGAATCTAAAATTAACATGTTTTTTCATAGTTATGAATTATTTAAAATGAAGCACTAAGAATCTGTATGTGATATGTTTACTCATTTCACCGATATTATTAATGCTTGAAATCTTTTGATAATACTTATTCTAATGTTGAAATGGTGAGAAAAATTCTTAGGTTTCTGCCAAAAAATTGAGAGGCCAATGTGACCACCATCCAAAAGGCCAAAGATCTCAACATACTTTCTCTTGAAAAACTTATTGGCTCATTGATAACACATTAAATGAGGCTAAATGAAAATGATGAAGAATATACATCAAAGAAGAAGAGCGTTGCACTAAAGTCAACACTTGAACAATCCGATAGTGAGAAGGATGACTATGATGAGGAAGATGACATAGCCCTACTCATTAGATGATTCAAGAAATTCTTAAATAAAAGAAACAATGCTCCAAGAAAAGATGATAAGAAGATACCTCGTGGCACACTCACGTGCTGTGAGTGCAAAAAGCTCGGACACATAAAAGTCGATTGTCCAAATCTAAGTAATGCCCCAAAGAAGTTTAAAAGAAGAGTATTCAAGGCAACTTGGGATGAGACCGATGATAGCGACTCTTATGGCGAATAAGAAGAAGTTGCAAATATGTGTTTCATGGCATTAGAAGATGATGTACTATTGAAGAAGAAAGATAAATGATATCTTGATAGTGGATGCTCGAGACATATGACCGGTGATGAATCAAAACTCATTCAAATTTGTCGAAAGAAAAGACATGTCACATTTGGAGATGATAAGAAAGGCGAAATCATTGGTATTGACTCCTTAAGTAATGACTCTTCTCATGCCATAGATAAAATCCTACTTTTAGATGATCTAAAACATAATTTATTTAGCAGAAGTCAACTTTGTGATAAAAACTATAGAGTAATATTTAATAAATATTTTTTTCTAATTATAGATAAAGCCTCAAATAAAAAATTATTTGTTGGACAAATGGACCAAAATGTCTACATTATTAATCTAAGTGATTTCTAAAATCATAATGAAAATTGTTTTCTTGTTTTTGACAATGATAGTTGGCTATGGCATAGAAGACTTGGGCATGCTAGCATGGATTTATGTTCAAAACTATCAAAAAATTATTTAGTAAAACGTCTTCCAAAAATAAGTTTTGTGAGACTAAATTTGTAATACATGCAAAATGGGTAAACAAGTTAAGAGCTCTTTTAAATTAAAACATATAGTGTCAACCACTAGACCATTACAATTACTATACATGGACCTATTAGGCCCTTTAAAAATTTCAACTCTTGGGGTTAAATACTATGCATTTGTCATGGTTGATGATTTTTCAAGATATACTTGAGTTTTATTTTTAAAAAATAAGGATGAAACTCTTAAAGTATTTACAAAGTTTTACAAACTAGTTCAAAATAAAAAATATTTTTTACCATTTCAAAAATTAGAAGTGATCATGGTAGAGAATTTGAAAATAGAAAGTTTGAAACTTTTTGCGATGAAAATGATTTTTCACATGAGTTTTCTACTCCTAAAACTCCTACAAGAAATGGCAAAATGGCTTACCTAAATATTTTTGGGCCGAAACCGTAAATACATTTTACTACATTAATGTTTTACTTAAACCTATTTTAAACAAACCCCCTTTTATGAACTTGGGTGTAAATATTTTATTCCAAACAATAAAGATAACCTCAATAAGTTCGATTCTAAAACCGACTTAGAAATCTTTTCAGGATATTCCACATCTAGTAAAGCATATAGAGTTTATAATAGAAGAACATAAACTGTGGATGAATCCATGCATGTTGCCTTTGATGAATCTATTCCATCTAACATCTTTTATGATCAAGATGATGAAATCATAAGAAAGGTTTAATATCAATACTAATAAAGGATCAAGTCACTCTCTCCAAGAAAAATGTCAATGTACAAGATTGTAACTAACTTCTAAAAGTATGAAAATTTTGTAAAATATCACCCAAAGGAGTTCTTAGTGGGAGACACACAAAAGGGGTAGCACTCTATGCTTCATAATATTGGTAACATTATTTTTATTTCTCAACTTGAGCCTAAATCTTTTATAGAGGCCGGAAAAGATGAATATTGGATAGTTGTTATACAAGAAGAACGTAATCAAGAAAGAAGTAATGTATAAGAGCTTGTGTATAGACCCTCTAATCACTCGGGAATTGGTACTAAGTGGGTGTATAGAAATAAGGTAGATGAAAATGGTATTGTTACTAGAAATAAAGCTAGATTAGTAACACAATCATATAATCAAGAAAAAAGTATAGATTATGATGAAACTTTCACTCTCTCGTTGCTAGACTTGAGTCAATAAGAATGTCATTAGCCTTCGCATGTTTCAAAAATTTTGTTTTATTTCAAATGGATGTCAAGATGTTTTTTTAAATGGATACATTATGGAGGAAGTTTATGTAGAACAACCTTCCGGTTTTCAAACTTTGAATTTTTCAAATCACGTGTTTAAACTTAAAAAGTGTCTCTATGGACTAAAACAAGCTCCTAGAGCTTTGTACAAAAGGCTAAGTAAATTTTTTATTGATGATGGAATTAACATGGAAAAAATAGATAACACCCTTTTCTTAAAATCAAAAGGCAATGATATCTTATTTGTCCAAATATATGTAGATCATATAGTTTTTGGTCCACTAATGAATCTTTGTGTAAGAATTTTACAAGCTCTATGAGCAAGGAGTTTGAAATGAACATGATGAGAGAATTGAACTTCTTCTTTGGACTACAAATTAAGTAGATGAAGGATGGAATCTTTATAAACAAAAAAAAATACACTAAGGATTTTCTCAAGAAGTTTGGCATAAAAAATGTGAAAGCTAGCAATACTCCTATGAGTACCACGGTAAAGCTAGACAAAGATGAGAAAGGTAAAGGTGTTGATATAAAAAAAAATACCGAGGTATGGTTTGATATTTACTTTACTTAACTGCTAATAGTCCCGATATCATGTTTAGTGTATGTTTGTGTGCTCGTTTTCAAATTTTTTTTCCAAAGAATCACATTTACAAGCTAATAAAAGAATTTTTAAATATTTATTTAGAACCACTAAATTTGGCCTTTAGCATCTAAAATGTGATAATCTTGATTTTATTGGGTATTCTGATTCAGATTTTGTTGGGAGCTTAATCGATAGAATAAGTATGAGTTGTACATGTCAATTTTTCTGACACTCGGTTATTTCTTGGTTTAACGAAAAGCAAACTTCAGTAGCATCACCAACCGCCGAAGCATAATATATTTCTACCGGTTGTTGTTGTGCTCAATTTTTTTGGATGAAATAAACTCTAAAAGATTTTGGTTTAGTTCTTATTAGATGTGATAATACTAGAGTAATTAATATTTTCAAAAATCCTATTTTTCATTCTCATACTATGCATATAGAACTTAGAATCATTTTATTCGAAGTCATGTGTAAAAATAGAATATTTCGCTAGAGTTTGTAGACACTACAAATCAACTAGTCGATATTTTCACAAAACCATTAAATGTTGAAAGTTTTTAATAGGTTTACTTTGAGACTTTTATATATTAGTTAAATATTTTTTTCAACTTACCATGCCAAGATAAAAGTATTTTTCCTTATTATTATTGGTTTATTCTTTTTTATGATAACAAATAGGGAGAAAATAGGATATGCTTAAGAGTTATGTTTTTATCTTGATGAGTAAGCATATATTTAGGGGGAGTAAATGAAATCAAATGTCATAATTCAGGCGAAAGAAAGGTCGATCTTTCTTGTATACCTGCCCGTGAACCCTTCTCTCTCTTTCTTTGATCGAATCCCTTGGTTCCTTCTTTTAAAAAGAGTTGTCCCCTGTCTGTATCAGTCGTCTCTATGGCAATCTTTCTTTAAGCAGAAAGCGTGTTCAAGCTCTCTGATTAAGGTACTAGGGGCTCACTAAACTCTCGAGAAATGGCTTTCGGCCTAGGATCTCTTGTTTAACTAAATAGATTTTTTGTCGAAGTGGTTTGTCATCATAAAAAAGGGAGAGATTGCTAATAAATTTAATCAAGTTTTAAAGATAACAAAACATTGACATTGCTAATAAATTTAATCAAGTTTGCAGAGACTATTGAAAAAATGACTACAAGGCATTCCAATTGAAGATCATGAAAATATTTATTTTTATAGGAGTTCATAAAACATGAGAATTGAAGGCCACTCATTTTTTATTAGGAGCATGAAAATATTTATTTTGAAGATATATACTTTCATGTAATTTTTATTAGGAGCTCACTCATTTTTTACCTTTATTAAAGATTAATTTATTTAGGGATGCATATCTTTAAATCAAGTCTCTATCCATAAAAAAACTTAAACACCAAAAATCATATATCTCTTGCATAAAAGACAAACTGCATGAGATGTAGATAATGACAAAGCACAAACAAAGTAAGTTTCAATTTCAAGTAGGTAAAGAGAGATGAAGCTTACCCAGATAGTTTTTTATCATGTTGTGTTATTTTGGGTAGGAGTATTTATTACCTTTTAAGTCAAGAATTTTTCGCCTCCTTATTAAGGATGGAGCGTCATATCATTTGTCTATATTCAAAATTTGAAATTTTCCCTCCTAAACCCTAACCTCTATCTCCTATATAAATACACTTCATTTCTCTTCACGAAACACAATTCATAGCCAAAGAGTTGCTCCTAAAACTCTCCCAATACTCTCATAAATCTCTCTTAATATTTTGAGTTTTATACTTGCAAATTTCTTGAGTGAGCAAGATTATTTTTTTGTGAGTTTAAATTAAAAATTCTACTCTTTTGAGAGAGTTGTTATAAGAGGTAACTTGATCTCGAAACACATAGTCTTGTGAGGTTTAGTTGGCACCCATAAGCTAATTGAGTTTGTAAGGTTTAGTCTTCTCCCTTAAGAATATCGTGAAATTAAAAATCTCCAAGGGGCCTTGGAGCGTGGACGTAGGGATAGGATTTCTCGAACCACATAAAAATACTGTGTGCCTATCTTCTTCTCCTTCTTCTCTTTTTATTTGTTGCTATTTATTTTTTGCACCGTAATTTTCCGCACTTCAATTTCTCGCACTTAATTTTCATAATTTGATTTCTGCACTTTAAGTTTTCATAATTATTTTATTTGCTTACTTTATATTTCCGCATTTATATTATCGCACGCATTATTTACTTTAATACTTTTGTCTATTACTAATTTATCTTTTCAAGAGTTAAACTTGTGAAAGATTGAAGTTCATTCTTGAACATTCATTTTCCACTTGAGTGCGGATTTTTTTTATAATTTGAACATGATCACTCAATTCACTCTCCTCTTGGGTTATCATATCGATCATACAACACTATGAAGCATTAGGGGAAAGAAATCTCACGGGAGAGAAGCTAGGGAGATCTAGAGAGTATAACACCACAACTAATATTGCTTTTAACTATAGGTATACTTATTAATGATTTATTCCAATTGTCAGGATTAATTGATTTAATGTTTTGATTGAATTAATTAAAGTCTTGCAGAGAAATGCTCCGAGGTGCTCTGACGACTCAAATATGCCTAAACTAAAATTTCTTCATACTTATTTATGTATTCTAATAATTAGTGAGTTAATTCAACCTTTTTGAACAATGATAAGATTAGTACTATTAAGTGTTTGTTTATTTTTCTTCTTTCTTTTAGGCTTGTTGTTTGTTTTTCTTCTTTCTTTATGTCTAGCCTTGTGCCAAGGTACGAAGTTAAAAAAAGAAATAAAATAATAGATAATACCGTTTGAAGAGTTTCTAATTTCATTGAAAGTCCTTAATTGGTCAATTTCCTAAGTTAATAAGAGTCTCCTTTCAACCCTAATATTTCTTCTATTTAAAAACCCTAAACCACTATGTCGGCGACCCATTCTTAGAGAAAATCACAATGGGCGAATTGGTGTAGTGGATAATCTTGTTTTCTCCTTGCAAATATCTTTTATAACTGCCTCAAAGCTTTAGTCTTTTTGGGTCTTACGTTGGAAGACTAGATTTTTCCCCTCCTATGTTTGAAGAGCCAACTTTCACTATCGGTAAAGGTTAATTTCCTGATTTTTTTTTTCTTGTGAACATGTACCAATGCATTTTATATTTACTTGGTCATAAGAACTTCCATTTTCTTTTAACAAAAAGTTTAAACTGTAAATGATGAGTCTTCTATTAATACATTTTGACTGTAATTGGATTTAAGCTTTTGTTTAAATAGGGTCTGGATATTTCAATCACAAGGAGATAAATAAAGGGGCTTTGGTACCATATTTTACCTATGGTTTTTTAGTTCTTAAAGCTATAAAATATTCTAAGTTTAAGATACTTTTATAGACTTACAGAGTGATTTTTTATATGCTTTACCTATGATTATGTCCACCATTTTAATTATCTCGTCAGATTTCTGATTGATGAAACTATTGAATTATTCTTTCTATGAAGTGAAGTTTTTTTTCTGAAGCTTTAAGTCTGTTTTGTCAACTATTATTTTTTATGATTGTTGTACCGTAATAAGATGAGATTTTTTCTACTAAGGTATTCGTTCGTGCATTGTTGGGCTTTATGATTTTGTTAAGTAAACGTGAGGACCAGAACAGTATGCAAATTAAGGGATAAAGTCATTACCCATACGTTAGTTAAGGAGGTTATAGTAAATTGTAGTTTTAAAATAATGATGATAAAAAATAATAGTGACAATATTTTGGATTAATGGTCCTACAATCTTTACTAATAGATGTGTTTACAAGTTGGGATCTAGGCGTAAAGCATTTATTTCATGTAATTTAATTATGTATCAAGATTATTTATTAGTATCATGGTTTCATTAGAATAGAGTATGCTTGATTGTATATTGGTCTTCGATGACTATGTGGAATTGATAAAATATTTTTATGTGTAAAACTTAATAGTTTTGACACTTTGAGCGTTGACAGCTTGAAACATTCTATATTCAATTGATTTCACTAAGGACGTCACGATAGTAGAATCTTACACATATTTGATTGCTTGTCATACTCTGAAAAATTATGAGTGAATTGTATGGTGTTGTGCTCTTGTTGTTTCATTACATGTAAACCTCATCTATGTGATGGCTTCCTTATATTACTGAATGCTTAATTGTATGCAAATGTGTTGTTAATGATGTGTCTATTTTATGGTAATGGATAATTATATATATGAACTTACATTATGGTTCATAAAATATAAAGAATAAAGAATAAAATAAAAGCTTAAAAAACTAGGTGTATGTTTATGCCATGAAACAGATAAGTGAGAAATGGGACGTAGGGGACCGGCGGACCCGACAATGTTTAATGGTTAATGTTAATATTAATGAGTGATCGTTTGACTTATCCAGTGATACTACCAATGATCCGGTAGTCGAACATGTTTTTTTTATGACGACACACTACGTCTGATTGGCTAACTTACACAAGTGAGCTCGCAAAAAATATCAAGAAAGAATGTAATGAAAAATGTAAAGATATTTAAATCAAAGAAAATAATGTGATCAAAAGAATGTGTGGAAATAATGTAATGAAAAAAATTAATGCTAAAGCAACGAAATTAACGTAATAAAATGATTTATAAAGTGTATGCCATGCCATGCTTAAGTCAATGATTTAAAATAGACTTGGATGTGCACGTGTTTGTTATGTATGTGTAAAAAATTTCTTATTGAGTATATTTTATACTCATCTAGTTTTATAATAAATTCTTCAGATGATGAAAATCACAGTGATGACTGTAAAGAGCCTTTTTAGGCGTTCTGACATGAGACGAGAAATTGAGTTTAATTAGTTGAACAACACATTTTTAAAGTTGATTTTAGTTTGTTATTATATAAAAGATCTTTGAATGTTTATTTAAGTTTAAGGAAGTTTTGTTCATAAATTTATAATCTTTAATTTAGAAAAGTGTTTTAAGTTTTTCTCTTATAAATGTGTTGTTTCATTAAATCCGCAAATCATGAATTGTTTGAAAAAAATTGACCTAGCTTTCACGTTATTTTTTAAAATTACCAAAGTAATCTTAGTCAGTCTTCAGGGTGTTACGGAGAGAGAGAGAAACCTACATAGGAGAAGCTTGGAGCCAATACCGAGTGTTGAAGATGGTTAAATAGTATCGTCCTCAGCCGTTTCAAAAGAAATGATAAATTTGTAAAAGCATCCCACTTATTGATAAACTCCCCCAAATCACTACAAATCCACCCATTTTTAATTAGAAAATATCCTTATTGAATTAAGGATTTCAATTCCATTTGGTTTCAAATCCTTCAAAATCTTTAAGATTCCAAATAAAGGAATTCATTTCAAATCTATTTGATTTTAAATCCACCTCAGAGGGTTAACTAGGTCTCTCTCTCACACTCTCTCTCCCCCCTCTCTTTCTCTCTAAAGCTTCCACAAGGAATTGAGGTTTAGAGTGGAATGTCTAGTCTAGTTGTATTGCACGACGATTATCGATTCCATTAATCTAATCAGGTACACAATTATATTCACTACCTCCATTTTAGTGTTCTATTATCATGTATAATTCAATATGAATGTATTTTTATTGAATTTCTTTAAAGGTGTTAGAAATCTCTACATTTGGTATCATAGCCAATCGTAAATGAATTAGAACCCAATTTCTAAGTTTAATCAACTTATATGATTAATTTAATTATAGCCAAATTTTATTTGTTCAATGAGAATATGTTATTGGATATATTTTTAATTGTCCAGTCTACTATTCAACTGATGTTGATAATAATTTTTCATCTGCCATGCACTAAGGGCCATTTGGTATAAGATTGTGAGTAAATAATTTTCAGAATAAGATTACTAGAATATGATTGTGGGAATGTATATGCTTGGAAAGTTAAGATTACTTTGTTTGTTAACACTTGAGAATGTTCTGATTTAATGGTGGGGGTGTTAGATTACTTTGTTTGTTTTGATGGAATAGGCAATGAGATTTTTTAGACATTATTGTCAAATTTCAATTTTACCCTTGGATGAAAAAAATGTTTATGAATAATAATTACTTAATTTATAATAAGATGACCAGCATAAATAATAACAAAAATGTAGGTTTTACCCATGAATTTTTTGCCCATGATCTTTTTCATATATGCTTATTAATTTTTCGACCAAACCATTATATTCTGATACGTCGTGTAGATTTTCATCAAATATTGTCCATACAATTGAACCAATACTGCTCCAAATATACTAATGTGGTATAGAATTTACAATATAAGATAATAATTATTATAAGAAAAACACTCATGATTTTCAACTCAATAATCAAGATTATAGTACTAAAATAAATTTCAATCAAATTTCAATCATGATATTAAGTAAAATTAAATTTATAGTTAGTCCAATATTAATAAAAAAAATCTTCTCCAACAAACAAATTGAGAAAGAACTACCTTAAAAATGAAATATTAGAGACAACTCCATAAGTCAAAGCATGTAAACAGAATATATTTTATAAATATGCAAAAGATGGATTCTCGATCCAATTACTACATTTCCATACACATATATTGACTGTATTTACATTGACCTGTCAAAATATATGGACAAAATACTCATGCGCATATCATAAATGCAACAACAAAATATTTACGCTTGAGCACATCATACATGGCACAACAATTCATCCATGTGCACAAAAAAAAGCTACACCTGTAAATTATTACAAGTGACATTACTTATACTATACATGTCAAAATAGGTTCTGAAGGCTTCATCATGAAATCTATTGTCTATGATTTCATATTATCGAATAAAACTTACAAAATAAACTCCTTTTTGAAAGGCACAAGCAGAGTAAATAAGTGATGAGTTTGATCATGGTCTTTCACAATCAACTTTCCTACTAGTACCTTCTTGGCATATGTTAGTTCATCTAGTCTCATTATTTCATCAAATATCTAGGAAACTCTATCAGCTTCATGTTGAAAACACTTTACCAACTTGCTTATATTGTCATTTATTTTTTAGAAGAATGTCCCAAACTATTTGACCGTGTCAGTCAGTGTCTCGGCCAATATATCATCATCTCCTACACTTTTCTTAGATTTTTTGTTGGTACAGAGGATGAAGGAATTTGAGAAGCAGATGATAAAGGAAAAGTTAGAGTTTGACAAGTAGAGTCAGTAACATTTGCTTCTATAAATCCTGTTGGAAGGTCTGGTACATAAAATTCATCATCTTTCCAATTAAAAGCAGACTCATGTTCTATAGTATCAACCATATCTGCAGGATCTTCAGCACCAAGTCCAGAAGCTCGATCTTTTCTAAACACTAGCCTCAATTTATCAAAATGCCGAAAAGGTTTGTTCGGCATGCCTTTTACATTTGGATGGCTCTGCAATGTCTATCAATGTTGAATTTGTCACGCTTATATGCATTCAGAAAACACCATCTTTACCTATAGTTATTTAAAGAACATAACAAAGTTTCAAACTAATGTTTTCACGTGTGAAAATAAACAACAAAACTCTCAACATACCCAACCCCCCCAAAAAAAATAATAGACTATTTTTTGGAAGTCTCAAGAAAAAAAACATAACATAATCATTCATCTTATGTCAATTACACCAAACAGAAGGAATCGGTCAAAAGTATTAATATTTCACATTTTGAATGGTTCATAAAATAAATAAAGAACTCATACCTTAACCCAATCATCAAATACATCTTTAGCAGCGAACACACACTTTACAGCGTCATCCCACCAAAACTGGTACAGTTTGGTCCTAGCATCTCTATTATAGCAGTATATTGCTTCTTAAACAACTTGAACAAAGATGCGATTACTCTGCATCGTGCTTACACAGGAGACTAAATGTACATGAGGATTGGCGACCTCAACGTTGACTACCCGCAAAGCGCAACTCTTACGGCGTATCGAAAGTGTCTCCACCAAGTATGTACTATGGAGTGTCACCGCTGAGGTGCACCCCATAGGGTGCCGCCACTCAGGTGCACCCCATGGGCTACCGCCACTGACGTATCCGTGGGGTTCGTTGGGTGAACACCACCGTTACACGCCCCACCGGCTAGGCATGTTCTCTCTAGATTTTGATCACTACACAAAGACTCACATGGCCACCCGATTGACTCATGTGTAATCCTCATCTTACTCACCTAAGCATGATCAGGCAGCTTAGATGGCGCGATTTGATTGACGGGCTTGCAACTAACCAAGAGATTGGTTGCAATGGTCCCCCCTCCTTTTGTTCACCCATAAAAGGACTCCTCCTTCATTTGGGGGAAGGGGAAATTTAGAGAAAGAAGCTCCCATTTTTAGAGTGAGAAACTCTGACTTTTAGAGAGAGAACATGCATTTGTCACCACCCTTGAGTGTCTAGAGTGCTCACCCTTCACCTCCCGGCGTCCTCCCCGACGTTTTCAAACGTTGTTTCGATCATGAGTTAAGACTAAATCACTCTTACACCTCACCCACGTGACACTTTTGTAATACAAAAACTAATATAAAATCAAAAGAAAACAATTGGTTACTAAGAAACACCTCATTACTAAAATGATAAAGTCAAACCAAAAAACAAGTCCAAAATAAAATAACATATCCAGAAATTGCTGGTGTAAGGATGCCATCCCCAATCACTATGCAAGTTCCAACTAAAGCCATAACGAGCAAAAAATTTTGCAAAACCCTATGCCTTTCTAATGTGCCTTTCAACTTGGCCGCAAAGCTCTGTTTGAGAGGTGAACTAATACGACCCTTTTTGTAATCAGCCATACCCTCATCTGCAACCTGAACATTTGGCAAATGAGCTAACTCGGGCATGCCGACACAGCAGTGAGTACAGAGCAAACGTTCCTCCCTCGCCATTATGGAAGAGCGAAAATATGAATTGAGATAAAACAAAGCTGAGAATCGAAAGAAGATGAGATCTGAGCTAAAACGAAGCTCAGATCTGAAAACCCAGAGCTTTATTTGCACAAATGATCTCCGAGACACCCCAAATCCACCATCGTAAATGCCCAACTCATGTAAAAAATCTTAGGGGAGCTAGGAGCTTCTTCCCTCACTGACTGTTGTAATTGTTAGAAAATTGTTATGGGTGAACTGACTGTTATAATATTTACAAAACTGACTGCAACACATCCTCACATTTATAATCGGCTATTATGGTAGACAGAGAGTGGAATGTTTTTAGGCTTACTGAAATTTTAGCATCTCACTTTTGGGCTTTTATATTCATGATTATATCCACTGAAATTGGTAAGAGATGTAAATTGTATTGGCAGTTTGTCCTCATAGTTCATAACTAGTATTTTATACTCTCGACCCTTAGTTAATAAGATTAATTTTAATAAAATAAATTTTGATTTTGTTGTTTAACAACTTTAATTTATCAGTGATTTTTAAGAAATATTTTGGGGAACATTTCATTTCGAATAATCACATGCAAATATATAATTACAAAATGCAATGACGGTAAATGGACAATTTTTGTTCTCATTCAAAGGAAATATGGTTAAGAACTATCATCACTACAACAAAAGAGGTCTTTTATAGGACTAGGTTATAGGGGTCTTTAAAAAGTCCTATAAAAGACCTTGAAAAAAAGGACGTCATGTTGATATAGAGACAAAACGGCACCATTTAGACAAGAAACATAATTAAAATGAAAAGTACTTCGCCCCTCAAGGTCGAAAATTTTCACGAAGAGCTCTCTCTCTCGCAGAACCCCCCNNCCCCCCCCCCCCCCCCTCTCTCAGAACCCCTCTAGCGCAAAACCCCTTTCACGAAGAGCTCCCTCTCGCAAAACCCGCTCTCTCTCTAGAAGTTGAAGTCGGGGAATGAAAAACTGGATCTTCATTGCCAGCCTCTAAGAGCTTCCGTTTCTTCTGCATTTGCGTTCCTATTGAATCTCAGTTTTCCGTCATTTTCTTTGCTTTCTTCTTCTTGAAGCTGCATCTATTTTGGTGAGTGGATTTTCTAGACATTTGCTGATTTTATTTCCTATTCCGTTGTCTTCTTAGCAGTGACTTCGACTACTAATAGTGTTGCACATGCGGGCATTATATTTTGGCATGCTTATGTTTACCAATTGTGTTCAGCTGCAACACTCTGCTTATATATTTTTAAAGCTGAAAAATCTTCTCGAGATGGTTGCTTGGTGTTAGCTTCTTGTTTTTAATATTGTATTATATTGAAATGATTTTTTTGATGGAGAAGTTTGTTTCAATGTCTTTTGTAGGTCCACATCATAAAAGATAAAGTTATATAAGATATGACTTCTTTTGATTGGAACATTTTAGAGGAAATATTGTAGTTTTGTTGTACTTAGAAACTAGGAAAAGACTTATTGCTATTTGTGCTTTTTATGAAACGATTTGTAAGAATTCATTTTATTATATATATTGTTCTTTAGAGTTCTTTTTTTTATGATTACATTAAAATTTTAGAACGAAAATGTTATTTCTTACAAGTATATTAAAACTGACATGAGTATAATTAAACAACGGTCTATCACTGTTATAGAAAAGAATTTTTTTTATAGCGACAAAAATCCTATAAAAGATTTGATTTTTTATAGGGGTAGAAAACCCTATAAAATACTAAACATTTCATAGAACACTGAGTTTTTATAGGGGCAAAGACCCCTATAAAAGAATTTATTTATTATAGGAGCAAAAACCCCTATAAAAGACCTAACTTTTTACAGGGGCAAAGACTACTGTAAAAGATCGGGTCTTTTACAGGGGCTCCTGAACGCTAAGAAAAGTCTCAGACCAATTACAACTCTCGGAGAAACAGAGTTTTCCGGAACGTCATAATAGGTCTTTTACAGAGGTTTTTACCCCCATAAAAGATCTTTTTTGTTGTAGTTCATGGTTGTGTATCACTAAAGCGGTTCGATCGTTTCAATTCTTAATGATGGTTATGTTGTGGAATATTACTATGAGAATGAGAACATGTTTAAAAAATCACTATGTAAATTTGCCTACCCAAAAGGGGTAATGATATATATTAATTCATGTGGAAAACATGATGAATGTCGGTGTAAAATGTGTATTTTTAAGATTTATCTATTCAAAGATCCTCAAGGAGAAACTTTTCAAGTGTTGTGTATTTTTTTCATTTACATCATTCCAGGAGACAAACAGTGTGTTAGATTCTTGGCCCAAATGGAAATATATAATGACGTGTCTAGTTCCCGTTCATAATCCGTTTATCATATATTGTCCATGTGTTTAATCAAGTTGTTTATTTTGGATCAATCAATCTCCTTTGTAATGAACAACAACAATACCACCATTCAAGTCTTAACTAGTTCAAATTTTAAGAAATGTAAGCAAGATGTGGAGTTTGCTTTGAGGATAATGGATATGGATTTAGCTTTGCGTGAGAATGAGTGTGTACCACTTACTGCAGAAAGTGATGTTGATGAAAAGAGTCATTATACCAAGTGGGAGAAGTCCAACTGCCTTAGATCTCATAGCCATGAAAAGGTCAATCGTTGAGCACCTTTTAAGTAGTCTACCAAAAACAAATTAGGCCATGGAAATTTTCACTACTGTTGGTCAAAGGTACCAGATATTAGATAAAGTTGAGGTTGAAAATCTAATGAATGAATTAAAAGATATCAAGTATGACGAAACTGAGGGTGTGAGAGATTTCAATCTGAAAGTTGTGCAAGTTCAAACTAAATTGAAATCTCGTAATATTTCTCTACCTGATGACTTCATTATTTATCATCCTCTCAATTCATTTCCATCATTGTTCAGTCAAATCAAAACAGTCTATAGTGCTCATGGGGTGTGAATAATTTGATTTCTAAGTATGTTGTTGAGGAGAACAAACTGGAAAGAGAGAAGAGTGAATGTGCTAATTTCATTTCTCAATTTAAGCCCAACAATGAAGGAAAAAAGAAATTCAAAAGCTCAAAGAATCATGCTTCTAAGAAAGACGAGGAGTCCAGACTTGAAGTCAGAAATGCCATTGAAGTTGAAGTTTTCTACATGTGAAAAGTTGTCTTATAGTTGAGGTCTACTTTCCAGCTTGTTAGAAATAAGACCATTTATGCTTTACCTCATTAGAAAATTTAGTTTTTGTTTAAAACTAAAATTGTTGGTAATTATTTTAACTCTGAAAGACTTTACAAATTGTCGTTGTATGCCATGATTTATCTTTTAATATTAAGAAAAGCATTACCATCATTGTTGTAACATAAGATTTTAGGACATATCACAATAGAAAGAGCAGAAAGATTAATTAAAGTTAAAATTATTCATTCTCTAGATCTAGATGATTTGAGAGCTTGTGTGGACTATACAAGACATGATATTGCTTTATTGTAAATATTATTGGGCGATATTTTCCAAATCCTGGGCATGATCTTTAGGTTATAGCCAAGAAGGTTATGAGAAATCTGTAGAGGACCAAGGCTTTTATACTTGTATATATATAAGCAAGTTGATAATCTCCAAATAATTACGTATTCAAATTCTGACTTTGGTGGATGCGCAGATGACATAAAGTCTAATCCAGCATACATTTTCACTTACTTGAGGAACTATTTCATGAAAAAGTATTTCTCAGTCGAAGTTTTAATAGAAAAAAGAGAGAAATTTTGTGATAGTATAAAGACGGAGTCAATGTTAGTAGATCCTCTAACCAAAGGTTTAAGGCCCATAATGTTTAAACAACGTGTTGAGAGTATGAGAATCCTAGAGACTTTTGTTTCTTTGGGTTAGTGGGAGGCTGTTATGTTATTTTAATTGTTTCACTAATGACTTTGATTCAACAACTTTTGTATTAATCTATATGTTTGGTTAATAATGTTATTTATATTGATAATCATCATTGTTGTTAGTTATTTTGTGATGTCTTTGTTGATATTATGTTCATTCTCGAGATGTAAAAATCGAAGGCATAAGGCTTGTTGGAGTCATGTTATTTCACTTGCTAGGCATAAAGGTTATATGGAATTATACGATCTCATTTTACTCGCCATAAAAGTCATGTGAATTTGTCGATTATATTAGCTCGTTGGAGTTATAATTTCACTTGCTTATTTGTTAAGCATAAAGGTACATGTGAAATTGAGGACTAATAAGGAAGTGTTGATTATATTATTATCAAGTGTGGAACATCATTCCTTACTACAGTACTAGACTTGTAATCCATGTCGATTTGATTGATAATATCTGTGATTATGGACTGGTCATATGTCAACTAATTCGGTTGAATTGAACCGAATTAGTTGAGATGTTATCAAAGAACTATTATCTTAAATTGTAGCCACATAAAGTATTTTTCATGTTATCAACCTGAGAGTCGTTTCAAAATAACTAAATTGTTTTAATTAAAAATAAATGTAGCTCAAGTGGGAGAATGTTGGAAAATCTTAATGTGCGCTTAAATTAATATGACTCATTTAGGAAAATATGTCATTTTTTTTAAAAATAAATAAGAGAATGGCTGAAAAAATTCAATTTGTAAGAATGGTCGATTATTTTTGTAACTGTAATTTTTTTTACAAAACTGGAAAAATTTATGTACAACAGTACATGTGTACAATAATATATAGAAGTATACCATGGGTATATGTTTATATTCCATGGTATATTTTAATATGCCATCAATAACTTAGTATATTTAAATATACCATCAGTATAGCATAGTATACATGTAATATATTTTTATATATCATCCGGTACCATACCTCTTCCCATACCCAAGCTCGTCCCCTCATTTTTCTTCTTCATTTATCTCACTCAGAAAATCAGAAACTCAGAAATGAAAACTATAAAATCAAGAAATTTTTGAATTCTTTCTTTGTAGAACCACGACCTTCAAAGATTTGAAACTCCACTCCTCTCCACGACCTTCAAAAATGGGTTATGTGATTTTTCCTCATCAACCAGATCTGAAATTATTTTTAATGACGTATTTGAAACTCAATTATTGATTCTCCGCACCACTGCACCACGCATGCGACAGAGAAGCATGAAGAAAATGCGAGAGAGAAGAAAAAGGCAGAGAGGGGCGCATGACATAGATAGAATAAAAAGGTAAAGAAGAGGGAGAAATCACAAGAGAGAAGACAAAGGTAAAGAATAAAGAAATAAATCGGTCATTTGTGCAAGTAATAAACTTTTAGGTCATTTTCTAAAAGAGTTAAAATAATTGGCTTGTAAACCTATTTTTCTCTATTGTATTAGATTTGATAAAAATTGGTTGGTAGATAGTTCTTAGTCAGTGACGACCCAATTAAATAAGTGATCTTATGATATTAAGCTTACCATCTCGTATTGAGCAGTCTAGCTTGGTAGAATAGTGTGAGCTATGAATTTTTTTGAAACCAGCGATGGGAGCGCCCAGTGAAACTTAAGGGTTAGCTAAGTCCCCTCTCTAAACTCTCTATCTATCTATCTATCTATCTAGGTTAAAACACTCTTAAAGATAGTGACTTGCATACTATAAGATATTTCCTACCAATTGCTCTAGAGTCTAGCACATAAATTTCAGCTAAAACACCCAAGAATATTGATATATAAGAACATCTAGCCAACTATACCTTTAATTTGAAATTTACAGCTGAATGTTGTAGTTAATAGGTATGGTAGATCCCATCAATATGAAGTTTAATATTAATTGAACAAAAGATATTTATCACAACGCTATTGAAGCCTTTAATTGTTGCAGCGAATAAGCTAAGCTAAGTGACAATAACTCTTTTTACCATATTTACAAAGACAAACAACACATTCACGTAGAGATGCATATTCAACCAACTAAAACTTTAATGCCTTGTATGAAGTTTGCGTAGGATCAACATAAGCTTTTGAAACATCTAACAAGGTTAAAGGGGGTAATAAGACAGTAGACATACTGATATTTCTTATAATAGAAGTACTACTTATGGTTATAACAAGGTCAAACCATGAAGCACATCAACCAAGTTAAAGAACCATCACTCATCTATCGCCTTATGCCTAAGCCATGTTCCAACAATGAGTACATGATCTATGAAGATTTATTGCTAGGCTTAATATTGTAGCCTAACTTAAAGGGGTAGAAAATTGCTCTTGTTCAGAACTTTAGTCAGACAACCCATTAGATACATGTACTATCTAGAGCCAACAGTCAACAACATCAGCCATCAGAGTCAATACAAGTTTAGCATGTCATGAAATAGATAATGTACTCCAATACCATATGCAACAAGTCCTAGAAGAACAAAGTTTTCAATTGAACAAATTATTCGGATGCATCAACTAAATGAAGAACATTTATTGATAATGCATAGGGATAACATAGCCAAACCAAGAATTGCAAGACTTTCATCTATAGCTAATATAAAAAAGTCAGAATATAAGAACCGTGTCTATATTTGAACTTTCCCTTCTTTATAGCTCTAAAACTTCCAAAAGAAGCATGGGCACCTATGTGAACTGTGGCTAGAGTAGTGTCACGTTGTTTCTTTGGGAAATTGTATTTCTTATTAATCAACTTGCCTTTACACAGTAAAACAGATTAATAGTAATATTTTAGCTGAATAACAGAGGTTATTCAACAAAGTAGCCATAATTAGAAATGAAAACAATAAGAAACGAGTTGGCCAAAGTCTAGCTTCATAACCTGTACCAAGCAAATCAGGGAGAAACTGTTGTGTAAAATTCAAACACATGCAAGATTGAAATTGAAGGAAATAGTAAATATCATAAGGAAACTGAAGAAAATGGTAACCATTTTTTCTGAAAATTATTTTCCTCCCCATATTCCCTTTCTCCTCATAATTTCTAAGACTGAAACACGACGCGCAAGAACAACAATAGTATGAACGGTCTTCATCTACTTTTGTACCTTTTGAGAATCCAAGGAATGAAAACCAACATATGAAATTACCAACTAATAATGAAATAATTAGTTTCTTTCAGCCATTTGTTAACTCTCAAATTCTCAATAACAATGGTAATTTTCTATTCAGATCATCATGTTTGATACAAAAAGATAAATTTCTCAATAGTTGAGAAGTTTAACTATAAGTAAAGAAATGTAACTAAATAGGTAAAGTTCTTTGTTGGCTAATTACAAGAAGACAAACTCAAAAAGAATCCATAATATATTCAAGTAGATAATGGTTCAAGTACCACTTATTTGCATAAAAACTAGATCAGTAGAGAAATAAGACAACAAACAAAAGAAAGATCTTCATAATATACAACAAATACCCAGCAGCAGGAACACAGAAGACAAAAAATGAGGTGGAAGAAAACGAACCACTAAAATAGTACGAGCCTCTTCTTTTTTGTACATATTTAGAGAAAATCAGATGCAAAAGAATAAAAAGCACGCAACTTTAGGTGCAAAATACTATATAGTATACCTGCCTCCCAATTTTTTAATCTCCCAGAATTATTGTTTCAATGTTGCAATGAGAATAGTAATGATGTGTTAGACCGTGGTTTAATCCCAAGATATTTAAGAAGTGATTAAAGATATAGAGGTCCGATCAGGCTTTATCTTATAGCTACTGGGACAAAAGAATGAATTGAGTATTGATATTGGTATAGACGATTCAAGCATGACTAAGGTTCAACTTTAATGTATTTATTTCTAATATAACAAAGGACTCATTTCAAGGTTACTCAAACATAATGGTAGGATTACAACGGATAAGAAACTTAATCAATTTTGTAAACTTAAAAACTTCCCTTATGAACAGTCATATTGTAATTTTTTAAATTAAAGTATCACAAATCACTTCAAAACTATGTCCAAACTTATCCAGACAAGAAAAAGGAAAGGAAAGTGTAAGAATAAATATTAATCCCCCAAAGGCCAGGTTCAGTCAGGTCTTATAATATCCACCCTAAGCTCTTAGACTTTCATAAAGAGCCTTTCTTGGAATTCTGTGGTTCATAGATGTATTTTTGTAAGAATAGATCAAAAAATTCAGAATCACTAACACAAGCAACACGATAGCAATTTCACATGCCAACAGAGTTTGTACCTTCATAGTTTGGGCTATTTTTACTTGGATCATCTGGAAAAACAACCATTTTTATACAAAAGAACTTATAGTGAAACCCTCAACTCATACAAAAGTTATAGAAATAACAAAAAACAAACAAAACTCACAAAAACAGACATGAAAATCATCTTAAATCTCACCACACAAGAAAAAACCCTTACCACTAGTTTTGAACTTTTTCTTTACAGGGAATGCAGCAGAAATCGAAGTGGGAGAGAGCTGCCAAAGAGAGGTGAGAGAGAAAGCTGCGATTGCAAAGCACACAGATAAAAAATCGTAAGTTTTCATTTCAAAACTTACAGCATGCTCAGAAATCGGGAATATTTCCATTTCAAAACTTACTGCATGCCCAGATTCGGGAAGGTAGACGCTAATCAATTCAGATAAAAATGAAAAATCATAAAAATCACACAAAAATCAGACAAGAATTTGATATTGAAATCCTTACCTCTAGTTCTGAGCTGTGAAATCGAAGTAGGAAAGAGTTGGCAGACAGAGCTGAGAGAGTGAGAGCTGAGAGAGTGAGAGCTGCGAGAGTGAGAGCTGCGAGGGAGAGCTTACAGTCGTGAGAGAAACGTGTGATGAAGCTGAAAGAGAGTTACGATAGAGCTTCACGAGAGAGAGAGAGCTGGAAGATGGAAAGAGAGCTGAGAGAGAGAGAGATTCTCGAGAGCGAGCTAAGAGAGAGCTCATTAATTTCGATATCGAGAGAGAAGAAAGAGTTGTGAGATACAAATGAGAGCTACTGTGAAAGGGAGACGCAGGTTAGGAATTTTTTATTTGGTAAAGAGAGGCGCTTCGTGAAATTTTCATTTCGCACGGTTTTAGTTGTTGTATGCTATTACAACACGTAATTGTTGTAGTGAATCCCTCTGCATTCGAGTAGACATTTTTATACGGTTGCATATTTTGCCTCGTATTCTCTTATAAGCTACGTTTTTCATCTTTCCATTTATTGTTGAGCATATCCGACGTAGTCTTATAGGCAGCATCGTCAACTCCATATTTGGACTACCAGATTTATCATAAAAAGTTAATATTATGACTAAATAATAGTTAATGACAAACTAAGAAGAAATAACCTTTATAATTTCCCAAATTTTTTCCTTGTAGGACTTTGCATTTTTCTCCCATTCATAAAATGAAATGGAAACAAGGTGTAACTCTTGACAAGTGTACACAACCAACTTGAAAACACATTTGATCCATCCCCAATGGGTTGAACCTCACCATTAGATTTCACACTATTTTTCTCTCCGTCAGGTAAATTCCATATATCTTTCATAAGCGTCTTGCCACGCCTCTTTGGTATAGAAACTTCATCTATATTTGCATAGTCAAAATACTTAGATTTCTTAATATAAATAATGATATAGTTTTAATTAAATTATAAAACACACACACATTCTAATTCTATATTATCCTCCGAATTCGAGTTCAAACCGTAGAGTTTCCTCTGTTGGTAGATGGACTCTCTCTAATCACTATGTTCTAACATTTTGAACGAGGCATGATGAATTTCTATGGAAATAAATATGAAAACATTAATCGTAGTTCGATAAATCAATATGTGAAACTAGATATAAACTTCAAATAAACAAATAAACTTGACCTAAAATGACACAATCAAATTGGGTCATCAGCACTCATGTTTTCATCACTTAAATTAACATCACTAGATTTTTCATCAGATCTACCTAAAGTAGTATGAATTTCCTCACCATCACAATCTGGTCTAACCAAATCGACATCTTCTTGGATATCATCAAACATGTCGTCAAAATCATGCTCATTGTGTTCCTCATTTCCAAAATATACTTCTGTGTCGTTATCCATACTTGGCTCCCCCATATCAAACAAATCTCTAGGTTTTGTATGAACAACCACATGTCACTCTTTTTCTTTAAGATCTTGTACATAATACACTAAACACACATAATATGCAAAGATAAAAGGCTCATGGTTCAAGTGTTCGCCAGTATGAATCATGTCGTAAAGGTTCACAAGGGTAAAACCATATTGACCTTTCTTTCTTCCATTGTTAGGATTATTCCAATCCCATTTAAACAAAACCACCTTAAATTTTCCATAGTAGTTGAGCTCAATGATATATTTTTATAAGATTGTAGATCAAGTGGGTGACAAGGTTGCTACTCTCTCCTCAATTGTATCGTTAAAGGAACTTGTATTGTAACGATACTTATGAGTAGGATCCAAAAACTGCTGATGACCCATGGATCAAATTTTTTTACTATGTTTCAACCGGACAGAGTCAGTTTCGACATTACAATGAGGGCAAGAAAATCTTGAATGTGTATTCCATCCAGACAAATTAGCAAGTCCAGGAAAATCACTAATAGTCCACAACAATGATGCATGTATCTTAAACATTTATTTTCTTGATACATCATCATAAGTGATTGCACCGCTCTCCCATAATTCCTTTAACTCATCAATTAATGGTGCTAAATATACATCAATATTGTTGCCAGGAGTTTGTGTCAAGGGATGATTAATGAAATAATGAAATTGGGATGCTTCATGCACATCCACGGTGGTAACTTTTAAGGAATTAAAAGCACATGCCATGTACCATGACTAGTACTCATATTCCCATATGGTTTGAACCCGACAGTAGCTAAACTAAGTCTAACATTACGTGGCTCTAGAGCAAAAGCAACATATCTATTATCGAATGATTTCCATTCATATGAGTCTGCAGAATGTCTTAACGCACCATCTTTAGTGCGTTCATCATGATGCCATCTCATACTTTCTGCAATTTAATAAGACATATATAACATTTTTCAATCTTGTTTTTAGAGGAAAATGACGCAACATTTTAGCTGGTATCTTGCTTATTTTTTTTTTCTATGAGTTCTCGATAAAGATCCAATACCATTTTCATTGTTGAGCCACCTTGAAGTACCACAAGTTCTACATGATTGATCGTTAACATTGTTTTTCCAATATAACATGCATTCATTTGGACATGCATATATTTTCTCATACCCAAGACCTAACTTTTTAATGAGCTTTTTCACTTCGTAAAATGTCTCTGGAACCTGAACACTTTCGGGATAAGAATCATGCAATAAATCCAAAAGTACGTTAAAAAATTTATCACACCATCCATATAGGCATTTAATATGATATAAATTCACTATAAATGATAGCTTTGATATTTTTTTACATCTAGGATATAATGATCGGTTACTATCTCTAACCGAATCATAAAAACTCGAGCTTCTGAGTTAGGTTAAAAATCATTGGCTTGCTCATAATTATTCCCACCACCCGATTATTTATAATCATCCTCAACTACATTTGTTTCTTATGATGAAATAAAGTTTATATCTCCTACATTATCTATCCCAAAAGCACCATGCAACAATTCATGCATATAGTTAGAACCTTCAAATGCATGTGACTTTATTGGATTTACACGTCGTTCTTATTTTACTTGAACTTGAGGGGTACTAGCCAAAATAGTTTCCCCATGAAACACCCAACGAATATAAACTTTAGCAAATTTATTACGAATTAAGTGATCATAGACAACATCGTTACTAATCCACATACCATTTTCATATTTTTGACATGGACAATACATGTTTCCATCTTCACATGTCATCTCCAAAGCAAATTTAAGAAACTCACTTATTCCGTTCAAATATTCATGACTAAATATTAATTTTTGAATCCAACTCTTGCCCATTGTAATAAGATTTTCTAGACATATTCATGATAACAATAAACTTATTCTATTTATTTATTACAATATCCAAGTAAATCACAATCTATTAACACCAATAAAAAAAATTTCCCAAATCCTAAACTCACCAAAAATTCCCAAAAGAAAGAAATAGAAGTTCTAACTTAATAAAATCTATAAAAATTTCATCATGGTCCACCCATTTTCCACTAAACACAATTAGTTTTGTAAAGGATTTTTCCTCACAGACTCAAAAAAGTGAAGAGAGAAAATATAAGAACGACGCAATAGAGGAAAATCGTTTGGTTTGTATTGAATGAGAATGCTTACAATTGGCCTCTATTTATAGGCTTTTATATAATTTAATCAAGAACTCCCAGAACAGACTTCTCATAATTTTTGAAAAAATTTCCCCGTATCTGTGAGATTAACACTCCTTCATGGGTTGACAGAATATTCCCTTAGAATAATGTGCATTAATTTTAACTACTAAATCAACTTCAACCGTTGGATTGTGCCTACGATCTTGGTTCTTCTTTTCCTATTCTTCCATGATGGAAATCTTCACATTCTCTTTTTATTGGTTCTCCTTTCTACACGTGGTTCGACAAAGATTTCACTCCTTCTCATTTGCCCCCCATTACACTCAACAAAGTTTCATTCGTTGTGGTGTAATGATGGTATTTTGTTGTTCACGTGCATTTTGATAAGGTGCTTGATTGATTGCATTTTCTGCACTTTTTGCCATTTGTTGGAGTTTGCAAACATAAATAACACACAAGGATAGTATTTAATGAAATAAGTAGGAAAATTGTGTACCATTTTTTCCTACCGCTTCATTTCATGTTCTTACTGACATTTTCTTCGAAGGTACACAAAGTGGCTTCTCATCATTTCTATATGTCGCTACGTCTTCTCGTTCCCAGTCAAAGAATTTTATTAGACGATATACGTTCTCCCTCCTTTCCAGCTATCATTCTTTCATTCGTCAGTTCAGATGATGGTTTGTTCCATCGTCCTGTCAGTCATGCCTCTTTGCCATCAAGTACCTGCAAAATGTCCTTTCCCTTACTCATTTTCAAGATTTTGAAGCGTTTTTCATTTTCCTTTTGAGTCCACTACTTATTTAAAGTTCCCTCCATTTCATTTCTTCCTCACCTATGATTCTTGTTCTTGGTAAGTTCTAATCTTGTTCCTCGTTCTCTGCAAATTTCTCCTTTGTAGATTACTAAGTGATGGAACGTGAGGGAACCCAGTTCAAACCTCTCATTCCCTTAGTTAGTACCCAAGCCGAGCTTGACCGACATATAGCCTCTCATCGGGATTCCTTTCCACCGAACGCCATTTGTGGCCTAGGAGAGAGTAATGCCACATGAATGTCGTGTAGAGGCCCCTACCAAATTACCTTAAGTTCGATGTACATTGTTTAGGTCTTAAAAATCTTTTTTCTCATTTTCTGCAAGAGTTCTTTTATATTGTCGGTTTAGCCCCATCCCAATTTACCTCTAGCTCCTATAAGGTTTTTCTTGGCTACGAAGCCATAAATAGGAGATATAACCTAGATTTAGAAATTGATGAACTTTGGATTGTTACATAGTCAAGTGTCGAGATTAGAGCTATTACATTGCCCCTCATCCATCTGAGTAGAGATATCACCGAAAGGGGACAAAGGCTAGAAACGAGATACCATAATGATCAGCGGGAACTGGAGCGGTGATGGCCGCTTGACAATTCTCAGAAAATGGGCAATTTTCAATAAGTTTCCAGAGCTTCAGTTCATCGATCTTCCTTTAATTCCTTTTATTCTTTTTTATTTATTTTTTTTCTTTTTTTTTTCTTACTAACAGATTCTCTCATTCTTGCAGATCATAAGAGAAACAAAAAGCCCTATTTATCTAAGGTCTTGGAGGAAAAACTCAACGCTGCTTACCATTGCCGAGAACAGGACTAGATTGATCTCTTCGATCCAAACATAGAGGCCAACATTGCTTTTATTCCAGTTGCGGCTCCCGTTACCTCAACATCTGCTCAAGCGTATTCTCCTAAGCCTATAAGAGTTATTTCCATCCCTCCCTTTCATCCTGCTCCCCCCCCCCCCCCNTCCCCCCCCCCCCCCCGTTGTTTCTATTTCCAGCACTTCCACTTCTTCTAAGTTTGAGTGGGAAGACGAAGAAAGAGAGACCCTACTCTGAAGTTTTGCTGCAAGCGTCGATATGTCGAGGCATTTCCATAACAACATTTTTGGGGTAGTTGAGGATGAAAGGAGCGTTCGTCCGAGGCAGGGCACACCAAGCTCTTCTCAAGAAGATCCCATTACGGCATTTGCTCTTACTCTCATGGTTCCTCATACTCATATTTCCCAGGAAGAGGAACTTCCAGAGCGTTCAAGTTCTCCCCCACTTCCTCCGCAATCAGAACAAATGGAATCCATCCCCCCTCACTTTTTTGGCTCTCAAAGGGAAAATAAGGAGCCTTCCTTATGAAGATGGTGTCATTTTATATGCACTCCCCCCATCCCTTCCTCTGTAAGTTTTCTCAGTGATCCCCGTTCTGCACATATAGTGCTCCGCGGGATATAGTCTGGCGTGGACATGGCAACTGCATGTGGCATGACCATACGGAACCATCTTTGCTCTAAAATCCATGGCCTGATGATGGTATGAATAATATTATTCTTTTGATTCTTTACTTTTTTCTTTTTTCTGCACTTTACATTTACTGATGTTTCACACATTGTCTTTTTAGGCAGTCGTCCACCATAATGCTCTCCATTGGTATTACCTCTCTTTGGAGCACGGGATTTTTGGATGGAGGAAGAATGTTACCGATTTCCAGGGGGTACTCGACCGCTTCAATGCTGAAAATAAACACTTGAAGAAGAGCAAGGTCAATCTTCAAGGCGCTGTGAAGAGGCTTGCTCAGGATGCAGCCGTGGTGGCCGAGCAAAACTTGAAGGTTGTCGACTCCTTGAAGATGGCTAGGAAGTCCTTGGATGCTGCGGAGAAGTCCCTGGCCGAGTCTGAAGAGAAGTTTAAAGCTACGGAGGAGAAGCTGACGGCTGCTGAGTTAGCTAGATCTGAAGCTGAAATGAGAGAGACTTAAACTGAAGATGCTTTTCAGGCCCTATTTAACAAGGTTGAGAAAATGGTCTACTGTGCTGGCTACAAAGACAGGCTGGCTAAAGTTCCTCTCGAAGATCCCCTAGAGGTCCAAGCTGAGGTAAATGCTTTCACAGAAGACATTGTTGTCAAAGCTTATGTTCCCACTGCGGAAGCCACTGCAGCCCACACTTCTGATCTAGTTGATGAGGTTGCTCCTAAGGGAGAGACTTAGTTTTTTCTAGGTTTCTTTTGTAACTTGTTCCTTTCATTTCCAACAATTTCCTGCATTTTTCTTTTGTCAAGATCATTTTGTAATTGTAAGTTATAATTAATGAGATGATTTTTTAACACTTTGCAAATTGGTGCTTCTTTTCTTCCATTTCCCTTCTTTTTCTAGCTTTGAACATGACTTATGTAGTTCCATCTTCAATCAATGAGAACTTACTCTTCATCAATTCTTCTGGGTACTGGAAAGTCTTACAACTAGAAGAATGTCTTTGGGAGTTCTATTTCTGCCTTTTAGTCTTTTTCTCAAGAGACGAATGTCTTTGGTCTACCTTGAAAATATGCTTATGTTTCTGAGTTATCCGCTTTTGTGGACTTTGGTGTTTGCTTATTTTGTTCAAAGCTTTTTGACTTGTCCGTTCCTAAGGACTTAGGCAAAATGACCCTGTTTATTTTTCAAATTTCTAAGGGAACGTTTTTATCACTTTCAATGGCTTAGGCCAAAGGACTACTGACCTTGTTGTCCACATTTTTGAAAGAAGATTTTTCCCGCTCTCAAGGGCTTTGGTCAAAGGACCACTGAACTTGTTTTCCAAATTTCTGAGAGAAGGTTTTTTCCACTCTTAAGGGCTTAGGCCAAAGGACCGCCGACCTTGTTTTCCACATTTATGAGAGAAGGTTCTCCCGCTCTCAACAGCTTAGGTCAAAGGACCGCCGACAATGTTTTTTATTTTGTTGGTGAGAAGAGAGAGAGTTGACACAAAGTTTTTTACGTGGAAAACCCTTATGGAAAAAATCACGGGAAAATTATTCACTATCAAATATTCATAAATTAAACAAACTACTTTTTCAGATGAATGGCGTTCCATGACTTTGCGAGCTTTTCCCCTTATTCCATTGCTAGGTAATAATATCCGCTGCCACCAACTCCTTTGACAATGTACGACCCTTCCTAAGTTGGTCCGAATTTTCCTTCTATTTGGAATACTTTTTTCAAAACTAGATCTCCTTTATAAAATTCTCATCTTCTAACTCTTGTGGAAGTAAACTCTTCTTTTCTGATTATAGTGGGCAATCTGAATCAGAGTCACTTCTCTTGTTTCTTCCAACATGTCAAGGTTTTCCTTTAGAAGTTCTTCATTATGTTTTCACCCAGCTCTGATTTCATAGTTGGGCTTCCAATTTCAACCGTTTTTATTGCTTTCGCCAAAGAAAAAGGTGTCTCACTCCTTGTTTTCCTATGAGTGGTTCTGTAACCCCCATAGTACTGCTAGTAATTCCTCTACCCATTTTCCTTTAGACGATTCTAAGTGATTCTTCATGGTGTCAATTAGAATACGGTTTGACCTTTCAGCTTGTCCGTTCCCTTATGGATAGTATGGCGTAGAGAATCAGTTGGAAATCTTTAGGTCTTCGTAGAAGGTCTTCATTATCTTCCTTGTGAGCTGAAGCCCGTAGAAGGTCTTCATTATCTTCCTTGCCACCATGTTGAGTTCCCCAGGAGCCATCATAGCTACGGGAGCAAAGCGTTGACACTTGTCACACTTTTCACATACTTCTTGGCGTCTTGGGGCATTTTGGGCCAGTAGTACCCTTTACTCAACACTTTGTGAGCTGATGACCTGCCTTCAGTATGATTCCCGCATATCCCTTCATGGATATTGGCTAACATATATCGTGCCTCCTTTTTCCCTCAAACACTTCAAATACGGACCTGAATAAGATCTTTTATATAATAATCCATTAACCAAGTAGTAATTGGCACTTTGCTCTTGGACTTACCTTGCATGAAGTTTATTATCAAGTAGCACTCCATTTTTTAAGTAGCGAATTATGTCATCTTGCCAACTCTGTTCCTTTTCAACTTCCACATCTGTCACTTCCTTCAGCGGGGATAAGATACTTGGCTTCTCGAGATATTACACTAGTACATTTCTCTTACACAGGAATCGCAGTGAAGACCCCAAGTTTGCTAAAGCATCCGCGTGCCCATTTTTTATTCTCATGATCTGACGAATCTTGTAGCTTTTCAGTTGACTCAGTAACTCTTTCATCCATTGCAAGTAACTAATCATTCTTTCATCTTTTACCGTGAATTCTCATGTAACATGTTTCACGATAACCGTAGTAGGCAGACTCCCGCTATCAAGGCATTGAAACCAAATGAGTGTTGGTGATCGTGGCGCACGCGCGGCGGAAACATTTTTAAAAAAATTAATAAATTAAATCTTTTAATAAAAACAAAATTGTGCATCGCCACGATAACCAAGAAATCTTTTTACTGAAAACTTTTTTCAGTCAGTCAGGATCCATTATATATTTATAAGTTAAATCTACAGCATACAAGGTTATGAATCATATACCTATTGTAGTCTAAATCAAGCGTTCTCGCAAAAACAATCGATCCTCCATTCCCACCAAATTGTTCCAACGATCAGTAGACTCCTAGATACACACTAAGATCTTCCAAGTCAATCCTCAACGCAAGACGTGTGTGGTCACGTAGAATATTACAAGACACTTTTTTTACTCTAGATATTCTCAACATAAGAGATTTAGAGATTTACTGAGAAAAATTTTTGTGAGACGATTATCTAAAAGGACACGATGATGATTATTTTTAGAGATTTTATTAACTCTTACGTAGAGAAAATCACTCTAAACAATTGTGTTCTCAACACAATTCTCTTATTGATGAACTAATTCAATTAAACTTCTTTGATTGATGCCATCAGAAAAATATATGTATGTCCTTTTTTATAATGGTGTATAATATATTTAGGGATAATTAAAATTAAAGATTAATATTTAATTTTAAATTGTCCAATGCAGTGGAACCCGCTGTATAATGGTGCATAACTGTAGTGCCACATGACACTGCAGTGTGCCGTGAGGTAGCACAGTGCCTCATGGGACCGCTGTAGCGCCATGCGGCACTACAGTGTTGCACATCTACTACTGTTGTGCCACATGGTACTATAGTAGTTCATTCCAATTCTCGATACCCAATCAGTGATTGTCACGTGTCAATTATTACAAATTAAATATTTATTTTAATCAGATAAAAATCTAGATATCAGTTAATTTAAAATTAACATGTCTGATTATCTCTATCAATTAAATTATCTGTTATTTCACAAATAACAGATTTAGTTGATCCGAATTATTATCTAATAATAATTTAATTATCTAATTTCACAAATTAGATATTTTATCTCACTAATCGATAATTAGAAAAAGAATCAATAATTATATATATAATTTCTAAAAATTACATTTATATATATATATAATTTAATTAATTAATTAATCACACATAATTATGTACTTGCCCTAGAATAAATTTTTTTTAACAAGTTAGTCATTTTCTCATGTCCTAAAATATTCACACCCTAGACTGTGTAGTAAAGAAGTGACTTGGGGACCATGGATCTATAATCCTAAGCTCCAATAAACTAGATTATTAATTAAATTTTTTAATTAAATAATCTTATTTAATAATTTCATTAATACTCCATTATAAATATTAAATTACACTCTTAGAGATTATAGATTATATTTATAGAGTATTCTCCTATAGTCCACAGATATAATCATTTCACGTAGTTCTGTCCTCCAATTATTGGTTCGTAAATTAAAACTTATCAAAATTACCATTCTACCCTCTAATTGCCTTTTGATCTTTAAGTACATTAATCCACTAGTACATGACAAAATTTATAATCATATTATAAATTTGAGCTCAATAACTATTCAGTTCCATAATTAACACTTAAATAAACCAATATACGATCTGTTAGGGAAGCCTGGGTTCAAATTCTTGTTAGATCATGTTTCCAGCAATCCAAATCACTGAATCTCCAAAATAAAAGTCACTAGCATATTTTACAAACAAACCTTAACGAGTGAATGAAAAGATCCAGTAGACATGCATATGAGTTCATGACTACTCAAGATTCAGACTGATCTACATATGATCATCAAATTGATGTGTATTAAATCTTTACGATAAACAAAACATTGATAAAGATATTAATTTACATTGATTCAGACATATATAATCTCATTTTATAAAATTCATTCACTAAGATGTCTATCCACATTAATGATTCGGACTTAGATCACACCCATTCATAATACTTAGGGAATTGTACTAGTAACCATTCATTAAAGATTTTATATTTTAATGTGTTGCTGACAATTTTATTTATTATCTATGATCTTAATACTCTCGTACTAATTCAAGATCATAGTCTCATTAATGAATATGGAATTTTCAGAAATTTATATAAATTAAACAATAATTTGAAAGAACAATTATAAGAAAAATGTAATCCTCATTAAATTTCATATCATGATGTCAATACACGTGCTTTGAAGGCATAACCCCCCACAATCTTCCACTTTCCCTAAAGCAAATGTGGCATTTCTCTCAATTCCAAGTTATCCATGTGACTCTCAAATGACTTAATAGGAAGTGTCTTTGTAAAAGTATCAGCCATGTACTGTTCTGACCCTATCTTCATAACGGTCACATCCCCTCGATACACGATCTCTCTTACATGATGATATTTTCTCTCTATGTGCTTGCCCCTTTTGTGACTCCTCGGTTCCTTGGAATTCACTACCGCCCCACTGTTGTCACAGTACAGGATCAGTGACTTGTTCATATCTAGAACTATTTCTAGATCAGTATAGAACTTTCAGAGCCATACAGCCTTTTTCGCAGCTTCACAAGCCGCTATATATTCAGCTTCCATAGTGGAATCTGTAATGCTAGATTGTATAATACTTCTCCAGACTACAACTCCTCCACCTAGGGCAAATACTTATCCAGATATCAATTTTTGACTATCTCTGTCTGATTAAAAATCAAAATTAGTATATCGACTAGGGTTCAAGTCTCCACCTGAATAAACAAGCATATAGTTTCTCGTTCTCCTAAGATAATTGAGAATGTGCTTTACTACAATCCACTGTTTCAAACCTGGATTTGACTAATAATTCCCACTACACAACAGATGTCCAGTCTCGTACATAATAAGGCATACATGAGACTTCCAACTGTTGAAGCATAAGGAACCTTTCTCATATCATGTTCCTCATAAGGTGCCTTAGGAAACTGCTCCTTGGAGAGAATAATTCCATGTCTGATCGGTAGTTGACCTTTCTTGAAATTCATCATAGAGAATCTCTCCAACACCTTATAAATATAAGATGCCTGAGAAAGTGCAAAGAGCTTGTTCTTTACATCCCTTAGAATTTGAATGCCTAGAATATAGCTCGCTTCTCCCAAATCTTTCATTTGGAATTTCTTAGCTAACCATGTGTTTACTTTTGACAGAGTTTCTACATCATTCTCAATTAGTAGAATATCATCAACATAAAGAACTAAGAAAACCACTATCTTATCTTGTATTTATAAACGCAGGCTTTGTCAACATTTTGCTTGAAACCATAAGACTTTATAATCTCATCAAAGATAAGATTCCAAGATCTAGATGCTTGTTTTAATCCATAAATGGATTTAAACAACTTGAATACTTTCTGATCTTACCCCTTTTGTACGAACCTTCTGGTTGCATCATATAGATGTTTTTTCAAGAGAGACATTCGAAAAAATTTTCTTGACGTCCATTTTTCATATCTCATAGTCAAAACTAGTGGATATGGACAAAAGGATACGAATGGATTTTAGCATGGCGACAGGGGAGAATGTCTCTTCATAATCGACTCACTCCCTTTGTGTATATCCCTTAACTACGAACCATGCCTTGAAAGTCTCTACTTTCCCATCTTGACCTCTTTTCTTGATATGATCCAAGCATCATATTTGTCCCTAACATTCTTAGGGGCATTAGGAGCGGGCTCCTTAGGACATTTCACAATAAGAACGAACTTATGGTTCTCACAAATCAGCATTAATTTCATATTTTATTTCTAACATATGAAATTATCACCATTCAATTTCCTTAGCGCGAGTACAGCAGTACCAATGTTGCCCATGGTAGACATAATAATGATAACTAAAATTTAAAATATACAAAATTCAATATAATTGATAAGTAAACGTGATGCATGAATGCAACATAATAAACACACGAATTTAACATTTACCAATCGCAATAAAACAACCCAACTATTAATGCGTTGCATTAGGGCCAGTCAGATTAACCTTAGACTCTCTATGAGACATTTTCATTCTTACTAATTAAAAGTTAAAATATCTCATATTTTCTCATTTAGCAATAATGTATCACTTGTTCGGTCAAGTCACAACTATCCACATTAAAGCTTAATTGTGACTTTGTGAGTGTAACCCATCATTTCAGATTCTGTGACTTCATTTAGAATATGCCGCCTTAGGGTCGGTCAAAACTAAAGTATATCACTTTTTCCTATTTTCTAAAGAAGTCCAAACTTGGTATTGGTGTAGCTCAAAACCTTCTTTAGAGGATGAAAACAAAGCCATCTCGAGGCCTTTACTTCACGATGCCGTAGTAATGATGAAGGCCATATGTTACATTGACATGTTAACCTTCTCCCACTCACTATTTTAAGATTATATGTTTCCATTTTAACTTATTAATTAATTTTAAATTAATGATTGGATAAATAATGATCCTATGAATATTTAATAATCAGTTATGTCAATCTCATTGGTCTAATTTTTTTAACCTTCTATAGCACCTATGTCATAATTAGGTGAACTTAGATTAACTAATTAATTATATTCATCAAACTTTAATAAAATAATTTTACTAAAGTTGGTTATCCTAAAGGTTATTGTAGCCCTTAGTGTGGTGTGATTACCAAGTTTTAACTAATTAAAACATTACACTTTACATGCAATTGATTTCATAAAACAACACATATAAACATATTAGGACAATCTTAATAAATCATGTTTCTACTGATGAGATGCATGATCAAATGAAAATTGTGTGGGATTTTCATGTATGGTATGTGATCGATTAATGCATAAACATGTTATCAAATATAATAATTATTTAATTATTTAATAATTAAATAAAAAAATAATTGACCGAGTGATTATTGTGTATTTTTAAATTACAGCCCTTGAAATAAAAAATAAAATTACAAAGTGGACTTCTAGAATACATATTTCTCAAATATTGATTTCTCCTCCTAATGTACATTTTCATAATCTTCAAGTTTTGAACAATATTCTATTTAATTAAGAAAGACAATTTTCTTAATTAAAACTAATTTCTATAATTATTCCTTTAAAATAGTTGACTTTCACTTAGTCAGATAAATACTTTATTTGATTTGGTCAAACCCAATCAGTGTATTAATTTTTAATTTTCATAAAATTAAAATTAATAATTAATTCTAAAATTTCATTAATTTCAAAATTTAAAAAATAATTGAAAGATTTAGGGTCATCATCAAACCCTATAGTGATAGGGTGCTTGGTATATGCGTTTGTAAAAAACTTCCCCAAATGTGACAATAGTTGTCACTTTTCACCATCAATATCGTCTACCGCTGCTGGCCACCATCGGTCGTCAGCCGCCGACCACCGTCGGCGTCGGTGTCGATTTTTCGGAGACGTCGTCGGAATAGTAAATTCCCATGACATTGCGGGAAATACGTAATCGAGGGGGCCAACATCGGAAATCCAATTTCCGGTGCAGGGGCCAGAATTCTAAAAGAATTCTTATTTATTTTATTTTTCCTCCGTCGTTCGTCACATGCGTTCTTCGTCTTCTCACGATCAGAATAATTACAATAAATATTTAAAATAAAATTATAAAAAATCCTACGCCCCAAAATGACTTACACAAAGGAAAAATTAAAAAGGACAAAATCTAACCCAATAATTACCATACAATTAACGATCCATTATTTTTCATACATTCCAAAAACATAATCATCCATTCATTCATGCATATCTTATATTATATGAATAATGCAAGAAAACCCACACAACATCTAAAAAAACTAAAATTAGAATGGATGACCACACGCGGCTGAAGCATTTTAAATTTTTTTTAATAAATCGAATCTTTATATAAAAATAAAATTGTCTATCGCCACGATAACCAAAAAACTTTTTACTGAAAACTCTTTTCAATCAGTAAGGATCCATTATATATTTATAAGTTAAATCGACAACATACAAGGTTATGAATCATGTACCTCTTGTAGTCTAAATCAAGCATCCTCGTAAAAATGATGGATCATCCTTTCCCACGATTTTGTTCCAATAATCAGTAGACTCCAAGATCCACACAAAGATCTTTCAAGTCAGTCCTCAACACACTAGGACGTGTGTAGGCATGGAGAATATTACAAGACAATTTTTCTGTCTCTAGATATTCTCAACACATGAGATCTAGAGATTTACTGAGAAATACTTTTGTGAGACAATTATCTAAAAGAACACGATGATGATTCTTTTTAGAGATTTGATTAACTCTTAATCGTAGAGAAAAATCACTCTGGGTAATTGTATTCTCAACATAATTCTCTGATTGATGAACTAATTCAACTAAACTGCTCTAATCGTAGAGATAATTAAAATTAAAAATTAATATTTAATTTCAAATTAACCAATACAGTGGGACCCACTGTATAATGGTGCACTACAGCAGTGTCACATGGCATTGGAATGTGCCGTGATGCAGCACAGTGTCTCACGGCAACACTGTAGTGCCATGTGGCACTACACTGTTGCACCCCTACTTGGCACTACATTTGTCCATGTCAAGCTCTGATACCCAATCAATGATTGGCACGTGACAATTACTACAAAATAAATATTTGTGTTAATAAGATAAAATCTAGATATCAATTAACTCAAAATTAACATATCTAATTATATATATCAAATAATCATCTAATTTCATAAATTAGATATTCTGTCTCACTAATCGATAATTCAAAAAATAATCGATAATTATATATATATAATTTCTGAAAATTACATTTATATCTAATTCAATTAATTAATCACACAAAATTATCTCATAATTATGTACTTGCTCCAAAATAAAAATTTCTTTGCAAGTTAGTCATTTTCTCATGCCCTGAAATTTTCACACCCTAGATTGCATAGTATAGAGGTGACTTGGGACCATGGACCTATAATCCTAAACTCTAATAAATCAAATTATTAATTAAAATCTTTAACTAAATAATATTATTTATTAATTTCATTATCATTTCACTACAAATATGGAATCGCACTCTTAGAGATTATAGATTGCATTTACAAAGTATTCTCATGTAGTCCACTGATATAATCATTTTACGTAATTTTGTCCTCCAATTATTGGTTCGTAAATTAAAATTGCTCAAAATTATGATTTTACCTTTTGTAATTACCTCTTGATCCTTAAGTACCATTAATCCACTAGTGAATGACAAATTTATAATCTTATATAAATTTGAGCTCAATAACCATTTAGTTTCAGAATTACATTTAAATGAACAAATATACGATCTATTAATAAAGTTTAGATTCTAAATCTTATAAGATCATGTTCCTAGTCATCCATATCGCTGAATCTCCAAAATAAAATTCACTAGCTTATTTTACAAACAAACCTTAACGTGTGAATCAAAAAATTCAGTAGACATGCATAGGAGTTCATGACTACTCAAGATTCAGACTGATCTACATATGATCATCAAATTAATGTGTATAAAATCTTTATGATAAATGGCATGTTGATAAAGATATTAATTCACATCTATCCAGTCATATATAATCTTATTATATAAAGTACATTCACTAAAACGTCTATCCACATCAATAATCCAGATCTAGATCACACGCATCATCATACTTTAATATGTTGCTGACAATTTTATTCATTATGTATGATCTTAATCCTCTCGTACTAATACAATATTATAGTGTCATTAATGAATATGGAATTTTCAAATATTTATATAAATTGTTCAACAATAATTTAAAAGAACAATTATAAGAAAAATGTAATCCTTATTAAATTTTATATCAAGATGTCAATACACATACTTTGAGAGCATACGCCCAACAATGAGATGGAATGCTCTAGTGTTTCTCTGAATGGGGTCTGCAGCACTACTCCTACTCCAACTCCCTTATTAATCGAGGCTCCATCTATCGGAAAATGCAGCGCCAGCGCGACGGGGGCGTGGTGGCTTTTAAAAATTTATTAAAAATTAATCTTATGTTTTCGATAAAACGAAAATAAGCGCGACGCAACTGTTTCTAAAATAATTTTTTTATTAAAAATTCTTTACAATCAGGATCCATTATACATTTATATATTAAATCTAAGACATACATGGATATGAATCATATACCTCTTGTAGTCTATATCAAGCGTCCTTGTAAATCAACGATCTTACGTTCCCACGAACAACAAACATCGAGATTCACATCAAGATCTTCCAAGCCAATCCTCAAACGCACCAGGACGTGTGTGGACATGTAGAATAATCAAAGACATTTTTTCGATCTCTAGATGTACTAACACATGAGATCTAGAGATTTACTTAGAATAATTATTTTTTGTGAGACAATCCTATAAGAGAATACGATGGTAATTTTTCAGAGCTTTTTTATTAACTTTTTAAACACGGAGAAATTTCACCCTGATAGCAATTGTGACACAACTCTTTATCAACACTTAGGTCAATAGAATAATGTCAATATATTTTCTAGATAATGCCATATCAGATTTTTAGAGATAAACTGCAAATAATATTTAATTTCAAAATTACCATTGCAGTGGGACCCGCTATAATTTGTGCGTAAGTGTAGTGCCACACGACATTGTAGTTGCCGTGAGCTATGACAATGCCTCACGGAACGGTGTGTCATGGCGCTACTATAGTTCATGTCATTCTCTGATTTCCGCCAACATGGGCTACTTATAGTATATCTTCCTCTCTTTCTTAGTGGTTCCCTCTTGTTTAGTCAACGTGATAATTGTATCGACAATCCGGAGCGGTTGTTTCTCGTTATCACGTTTCTCCCTTCCATGAACTTCCATTTTATTTTCCTGTCTTGGGCATTATTTTTTCACATATTGATTAAGGTAGCCATATTTGACCAGTTTCTCAACGTAATATTTAAGATGGAAGCAATCTTTCGTGTAATCCCCCCGTTGCTCCTATGGTAAGAGTAATATTTGTCTTTGTCTTTATAATGCAGTTCCTTTATGAGCGGAACTGGCCTTTTCAATTAAGACTTATCTACCTTGGTCATCTCTTCTTTGAATTGGTGGGTATATTCATGTAGGGATTATCTCTTCTTTGTGGAGATAGTCAGGAGGTACTCTGTGCCCTCCATCACCGCACGGTATGTAAAGCACTGCTCTAAAAAGACAGCAGACATGATAGTAAAGTTATTAATTGAACGAGCGGGAAGAGAATGATACCATTTCAAAGTAGTCCCGTTTAGACTGGTTGGGAACATTTGACACATTATCCTGTGCTCGTGTTGATGTAGAGCCATAACTTGTTTGAAGCTTTTAAGATGGCCACCGGATCAGATTTTCCCTCATAACATTTAAATTTAGGCGCTACAAACTTCTTTGGACTCAGTGGGGTTCTAGGGAGTGACTGTAGATCAACTTTTCCCATACTCCCTAGATTCCTCAACTTCAACATCTTTCTCTCTAGCATCTCCTCCACAGCCTCTTCCGTTATGACAATTAGGTCATGGGTTTCTCCTGTTCTCTCTCTCTCTTTCTCTCTCTCTCTCTCTCCCCTGTGTGAAGTTGGGATTAGATTTCTCCATCTTCATATTGTACATTCCTGCTATTTTTGTTACTTCCCGCCTAGCCCTCGTCCACCTCCTTCTGAACGGTTTTCCCATTTTTCATGGTTGGTTCACTGGCTACCCTCCACGCGTGTCTGTGCAAGCTCCCGTTGTAACATATTAATTTGGTCTTGCATCGTTTGCCATGCATTGCGTTGTGTTTCAATATTCCTCTGCTCCATCCCCTACATCCCATTCAAGATCGTCTAGAGCATCTCAACTAGCAGAGCGGGTTGATTGACCTAATCCTCCCCATTCCCAGATTTGTTTCCCTCGTTGAGGGCAGTGTTTGATATGGTTCTAGGCATCGTTCATTTTTGGACAGTTTTTTCTTTAGATTTTCTCCTTGCTCTCAATGAAAATACCAAATGTAAAGGATTTTTCCTCATACATTGAAAAAATCAAAGAGAGAATATAAGAATGAAGCAATAGATAAAAATTGCTTGGTTTGCTTTGAATGAGAATGCTTACAATTGGCCTCTATTTATAGGCCTTTACAGAATTTAATCAAGAATCTCCCAGAACAAATATTTCAAGGTTTATGGAAAAATATCTCCGTATCTGCGAGATTATTACTCCATCCATGGGATTACATAATATTCCTCTAGAATAATGTGCAAAAAAATTAACTCAAATCTTAAACTCACTCAAAAATTCCCCAAAATAAAGAAATAAAAGTTTTAAATTATTAAATCTATACCAACTTCATCATCATGCACCATTATTTCCCTTCAAACTCAATTACTACCACTAATCAAATTTAAATCAACAAAATAATTACAAAAAAGACACCTAATCTACATTTAGCCAATGATTATGTATAAAAAATAGTTCACAATCATTAATGAAACCCTAGAACAAAACATTGACAACATATATAAAATCTAAATCAGGCTCACAACAATTGAAAAACTAAACAAAAACATTTACCTCTAGGGTTTCAATGGAGACAAAAAAGATAGAGGAGTTCGAGGATAGAGAGGAGACTTACCGGAGATGACAGTGCCGACGCAGAGAGTGGGAGACACCGGCAGAGAGAGAGGACCGAGGAAGGTAGTGAGAGAGAGAGGGGGAGGTGAGGGAGAGGTAAGTTTGAGAGGGATGAGGCACTGGTCTACACTAATGGCAGACCTCACGCGGTTTAGGGGTGATATATCACCCATAACCTGGAATGACATCGTTTCAATAAAAAAAATTTAACGATCAGTATAGCTTAAAAATTCACGGTATAGATATTAGATAAATTATTTATACCGTCAGTTTTAACCACCTCTATATGCTGAAGAACTGTAGGGAAAAATGTATTTTTCCAGTAGTGATCTCTCATCTTTGTCAACCTCTCTCTTCACGAGAAATTTTTTACTTTGGGTTTTTGAAGACTAGATGGTGAAACTAAGAAAATCCCCCAAAAAAGACAAAGACTTGTTCTTTTTACACTAATCTTATGATTGTATGAGATGTAAATTTTGAAAGACATTGTTTCCATAAGTGATTTTAACGGGAGATTAATTTTGAATCATTTGCTCTTACAAATGGAAGCTTAAGGATTAATATGTTGATTTTGGATTATGGAGTGTGTTACTGTAAAGGAAATGCCTCAAGTGTAAATGCGATGAGGTGATCTTTATTTATACAATAAAACTGTACAATAATAAACAAGGAAATAATTTAAATATATATAATAAAATGACAATCTCCAATAATTAAGGTGAATTAGTTATAGGAGCTAGAATCATGGAGAATCAACTATTTTCTTGGTCACAATCAGGGGAAACAGATTCTCCTCTAATATCCCCCCTCAAAGTTGGTGTGGGCGAGATGGGAAAAACACACAACTTACCACATAACAATCTCGGAGGAGATGGGAGTGCGATATGAAGCTCGCGAAGAAGCTGAAGTGTCCAGGAAAGTTTATCAGCAATAAAGGCTAGAACACGGTATTCAGCTTCAGCACTTGAGCGAGCAACAATAGTTTGCTCTTTCAAACACCACGAGATGAGACTTCGACGAAAGTAAACAGCATAACCTGTTGTAGAGTGCCGGGTAACAGGGCATCCAGCCCAATCTGCATCAGAATAACCAAGTAAAGTCGAAGAAGAATCTCGCGAGAGTTGCAAGCCATAATGGTAGTTGCCCTTAACATATCGTAAAATATGCTTCAAGGCACGGAAGTGATCAGTAGTAGGAGCATGCATATATTGACATATAGAGTTAACACTATAAGATAAATCAGAGAGGGTAAGAGTCAAATATTGAAAGCTCCTGCAAGTGACCGAAATTTAGTAGCATCAGAATGAACAGCTCCAGATTCAGTTAGATGAGATCCCACCAGAAAAGGAGTGGAAATAGGTTTGCAATCCACCATGTTTGCCCGAGTCAATAGATCAAGAGCATATTTTGTTTGGCTGAGAAAATTTCCTTTTTCATTGCGAATAATCTCAATTCCCAAAAAACAGTGTAAATCACCAAGATCATTCATTGAAAATTCTTGTGTCAATCGATCGATGAGTGTACGAAGCATAGACTGATTATTGTCTGTAATAACCATATCATCGACATATAAGAGAAGATAAATAACACAATGAAGACCATGATACACAAAAAGTGAGGAATCGACATGACTCGCAATAAAACCCATTCCAAGCAAAAACTGACTGAAATGTTAGAACCATGCCTTTGGGGCCTGTTTCAGACCATAAAGAGCACATTGTAAGCGACAAACATGAGAAGGGAATTGGGGATAAGTGTATCTCGGAGGTTGTTCCATGTAAACTTCCTCTGTAAGAAAACCATGAAGAAAAGCATTTTTAACGTCAAGCTGATGAAGTGACCAACTATGCATAGCAGCAAGGGATAAAATAATTTGAAATGTGGCAGGCCGAACAACTGGACTGAATGTTTCATTAAAATCAATGCCATGTTTATGAGAAAAACCTTGGGCCACAAGACGAGCTTTGTGACGTTCTATAGAACCATCTACTTGAAGTTTCGTCTTAAAGATCCACCGACAGCCCACAGACCACAACATTCTGATCACTTGGACGTGGGACTAAACGCCATGTGTTATTATGCTTAAGAGCGACAATTTCATCATCCAAGCCGGAAAGCCATTCGGGATGCTTGACAGCTGACTTAAATCCACGAGGCTGATTGACAGCAAGATGTACCTGAAACCACAGTGGAGCTGACAAAGCATATAACGTATGAATAGTGCAAGATTTAACAATATCGTTCTTAGCACAAGTAACCATAGGGTGAGTAGCGGTCGGCGATTGACTAGAGGAAGAATCTTCAGGATGCGGTGAAGGAATACATGAATCAACACGAGGAACACACAAGGTGGGGGCCGGGCGATGAGCTGAAGTCACACCTGAGGAGGAAGTATCACTAGAAAGAAAACCGTCATAAGGGTCATCAAAAGTGACATAATCAACACCATCCAAAGGAGGAAGAGTCGAGCTGGAAGCATAAGGAAAATAATCTTCAAAAAACTGGACATGGTGAGAAATATAGACCCGGTTAGTTTTCTTATCCAAGCAACGAAAACCTTTGTGAAGATGACTATAGCCAATAAAAACACAAGGAATAGACCTTGGAGATAATTTGTTAGGCATATAATCACGTAGAAAAGGAAAACAAAGGCAGCCAAATGTACGTAACAAGGAATAAGGAGGAGCATAACCATATAAAATTTTGTGAGGGCACTTACCATGAAGAACCGGTGATGGAAGGTGATTAATGAGATAACAAGCCGTGGAAAAAGATTCAACCCATAAACGTAAAGGTACATGAGAATGAAACATGAGGGTGATACCAGTTTCAGTAATGTGGCGATGCTTTCTCTCGGCGATACCATTCTGATTTGGTGTATAAGGACAAGCGATACGCTAAATTATACCATTCTCACGAAGAAATGAGGTAAAACGTTGATTAGTAAATTCAGTACCACCGTCGCATTGAAAAGATTTGATTTTACAGTCAAATTGAATTTGGACATACTTATTAAACTGAACAAATATGTCAAAAAAATATGACTTATGCTTTAACGGATAAAACCAACTAAAGCGGGAAAAATCATCTATCTAAACACAATAATAGTTATATCCAGATGGGGAAGTAACTGGTGAGGGACCCCATAAATCGCAATGTATGCTTTCAAATAAAGAGGCACAATGTTGATCTAAATTGGAGAAAGGTAAACGATGACTTTTGCCCAATTGACAACCAAAACAAGGTTTAGAATCAATTATACTCTTATGAGAAAGGGTAATAGCACCATGCTTATTTAATGAAGAAACGATCTGAAAAGATGGATGTCCTAGTCGTGCATGCTAAGTGATAGATAAAGCACGAGAGTTACATTTAGAAAGACTAGATAAAAAACTTGCATGGCCACGGTCAAGAACATAGAGCCTTTTCTCACATCGCCTGACGCCCATCATCGTTCTTGTTGCTAGATCCTATATGGTAAAACCAGAAGAAGAAAAAGTGATGGAACAATTGTTCTCACGAGTAAGCTTACTAATCGACAACAGATTTTTAGTAAGACTAGGAACAAGGAGAACATCAGACAAAGATAAAGGATGAGAAGCAACAATGGATGAAATTGAACCGATGCAACAAATAGGCATGGAAGTACCATTACCAACATACACCCGCTGATTACCAGTATAAGGAACGAAATTATCAAGAGCAGCAACGTCATTCGTCATATGCGAAGTAGCCCCAGTATCCGTATACCACTCGGAATCAGTTGGTTGATCAACCGAAGTAGCAGCAAAGGCTTCGATCAAATTATCCGCATTGGCTTTCTTCAGTAACTTGCCAATTTATCACATTTCTTGGCAGTGTGCCTCTCTTTACCACACCACTGATAGGTAATGCCTGGAGTCTTGGAAAATTTTCCAAAAGCGGATGAAGAGAAGGTAGGATTTGGCGACCAGAAGAAGCACTCGAAGAAGAGGAACCCCGTTGGGCAACAAGAGCCGACTGTGAGGATGAGTCAACATGAAGGGACCGGGAGAAAAGTTCATGACTGAGGGCTTTCGGTACCAAGTTGGCAAAAGAAGGCAGCGACAACTGTGACAACATTGAGGTAGAAAAATTTTTGTAATCAGATCCAAGACCACGAAGAAACCAGTGTACCTTATCCGTGTCATCAACGGGTTTGCCAATAGCACTAAGCTGATCACACAGAGAACGAAAAGAACGAGCATATTCAGCAACACCACGAGAGCCTTGTTGCATCAGCTGGAGTTCGTCTTTCAATTGAATCTCCCGAGTCTTAGAACTGTGTGAAAAAGAGGCTTCAAGGGCTAGCTAAGCATCACGAGCAGTAGAGCAATCCATAACTTCAGCCATACATTCCTCAGTGAGATAGGTATAAAGAAGACTGAGTATTAGCCAATCCTGTGCGTGCCATTTCTTGTAAGCAGGATTCGGAACCAGATCAGTACCTTGGAGAATCTGAGCAGAAGGTGTCGGAGAGGACCCATCCAGATAACACATTAAATCCTGACTTTCCAGTAAAGGAATAAATTGACGACGCCACAAAAGGTAATTTGTGGGAGTGAGTTTGATGGTCACCATCTGAACGATCATATTGAGCGGAAGCTGGTTGGTGAAAGAATCAGCCATGAAAGCTTGAAAAAAAAGGTCTCAACAAGGATTTGACCGACTGGCTCTGATACCATGTAAGGGAAATGCCTCAAGCGTAAATGCTATGAGGTGATCTTTATTTATATAATAAAACTGTACAACAATAAACAAGGAAATGATTTAAATATATACAATAAAACGACAATCTCCTATAATTAAGGTGAATTAGTGATAGGACCTAGAATCATGGAGAATCAACTATTTTCTTGGTCACAATCAGGGGAAGCGGATTCTCCTCTAATAGTTACCACTCCTACTTACTCTATTAATGTGAATGGCAGTTTACAAGGGTTCTTTAAGGGAGGTAGATGACTAAGACAAGGGGATCCGATCTCTCCTTATGTTTTTATGCTTGTTATGGAAGTTTTTACATGAATCATGCAACAATCTTCTTTAAAACCTGAATTTTAGTTTCACTAGGGATGCAAAAAGAATAAATTGGTAAATATTTGCTTTGTTGATGATCAGCTAATTTTCTGCAAAGGTTATTCTCAATATGTGCAGGTTGTTATTGAGGGATTGAACTTGTTTGATGCTCTTTCTGGGTTGAAGCCTAATGTGGGTAAGAGTAACGTATTCTTTTCTGCGCTTTCTGAGGATGAACATGATAATATTCTTTCTATTTCTGGTTTTTTAGGAATGTTTCCTGTTAGATATCTAGGTATCCTTCTTATATCTATTAAGTTGAATAAAATCCATTGTGAGGTTCTAGTTGATAAGATTATCTATAGAGCAAAAGCATGGCAGAATAGGCATTAACATATGCAGGTAGGCTTTAACTTATCAGAGCCATTTTCATTTCTATCCAAAGTTATATGAGTAGCTTGTTTATACTTCCTAAAAATATTAAGAATCTTGTAAATGATGCATTGAGAAACTTTCTCTAGACTGGTAAAACTGATTTATGTAAAGGTTATAAGGTTGCTTGGAAGGTTGTGTGTGCTCCATATATGGCAGTTGATTTGAATTTGAGGGACACTGTTACATGGAATTAGGTTGCAGTGTCTAAACACTTTTGAAAGCTTGCTAGAAGAGAAAAAGTTTCTTATGGGTAACTCGGTGTTCATCAACTCTTCTAAAAAATCACTTTATATTCACAGTCAAGATATGCTATGATTATTTCCTAGTCTTAGAGAAAGCTTATTCAATTGAGGGGTAAGATTGCTCATTTATGTAGTGTTGAAGTGGGTGATGGAATCTCTATTTGTTTATTTACAGATCCTTGGGCACCGAATGACTCCCTGTGTCAACAGTTTAGATGGGATACAGTTGCTCAAATATGTTTACCTCTATCTACTCCCCTTTCTACCTTTATTGAGGATGGGCAGTGGGTTTAGCCGAATCCAAGTTTGGAGAATGTATTTTCTTCTAGACATATTATTGTCCATGTTCTGCGTGGTGTAGATAAATGGCTCTGGGGTAGTGGTGATTTTGCTACAAATCATTATTATAGTGAGTTTGTTGGTGTTACTTCAGAAGTTGCTTAGTATAAAGTTGTTTGGTTCTTAGAGCATATTCCTAAGTGTTCATTTATCCTTTGGTTAGCTTTTCCTAATAAACTAAATACAAAAGATAGGGTTTCACAATGGGATCGTGATATATCTGAAGATTGTATTTTTTGCATGCATGGATCAGAATTAGCCTCTCACCTCTTCCTGGATTGTGCTTATACAGCTCATATTCTTGGTCCTATTATGAGGAAATGTGAGAGAGATATTGCAAATTTTGATTGGTCTTCTCTTATTCTTTGGCTTAGTTCTTTAGGTAGTAGTAAATCTATTGAAAATTTATGTCCTAAACTTATTTTTTATGGCTTTGTCTACTGTCTTTGGCTCAAAAGGAATAGGAGAATGTTTACTGGAAAAATTATGTATTCACGTTTGTTATCTAAGAAGATTTGCTTTATAGTAAAGGAAAGACTTATCTTTTTTGAAAAAATTAGAGGTTTACATTTTGATGATTTTATAGCTAGTTTCTGTTTTTAAAATTATTTGATTCTTTTTGTATTTATAGTCCCTAGGATATGCCTCTTGTATTAGTGTAATATTTTTGGTTAAATACAAAATTTTTGCCTTGCACAAAAAAATTGTTGATTTTGAAAATTTTGTGTATGAAGTGTGCCGAAAAGTCCAAGTGCAACTATTCCTGAATATTATGAGCGTTGTTGTTTGCCTTTCAATTTAAATCACGATTCCAAATTTTAAGGACTTCACTTAATGGTGTTTAACAGTATAATAAAAAATTTATTAGTTATAGAAGTATTCAGAATCATCACATGTTTGTGCAATATTAGAACTAGGCATTTATTTATAGAGATATGATAAGAATAGTAAATTAGTTTTAAAAAAACATATAACGAGGACGTCATTGTAAAACAATAACGTGACATTTTGTAGCACCATAAATTTTTTATTTAGTCAATGACAATGTTTAAATGCAAAATACATTTAAAAACGTGATTGGGTTTAGTGTGAAATGAAACGTTTGATAGCGTTTATTGAAATTCTTAAAACCTTGAAATTTAGAAAATAGAGCAAAATTTTATGAGGAAGACAAAAGGTTTTAAGGAATATACATAATAATTTTATATAACCTCCCATTAACTTCATGTTATTTTCGAATGTTATCACATAACTTTTTCACTTCACTTTTTATTTTTTCGTAGGACTCTTGTTTCAAAATTATCTCAAACTTATAAACAAATTAATTATTATGTTAAAACAATAACATGCTACTTAAAATTTTATTACAAATGTTAAAGCAATATATTCTTAATTATTATAAATCAATGACAATTTAGTGATAGTATTTATCGTTTTAGATAAAATAGTCTAAAACATAGTTTCTAAAGATCCTCACTTTTAGGTATATTAGAATAGGATCAATGCACTATATTCTTCTCTTTCAAATCAATTGAAGATTTGATTAATGGAGTCTGCAATGAGAGACAAGCTCGAGAATCAATGGGTAGGGCTTTATCAGATTCTGGCCTAAATCCCCCATCTCAGTCTCTTCGTCGATGGAGAGAACCAAAAGATCGAGAGGTTAAAATCAACGTGGATGCAGCTTACAATCATCTCTCGCCTCTCGGGATTTTGTATTCATTGTTCGGGTTTCGAGTGGAGACTCTTGGAGGGGAGGATTTTATCGAAGTTTTCTCCCCTTCGGATGGGGAGCTTTTTCATCTTGGACCTCTGGAGTTCTTGAAAGTTTGAAACAGATTTCAAATTGGTAGCCTCTAGATCAGGTTCGACACTTGCACATATTAGAGTTGACCAATTTAGTGCATGAGGTCCATAATCCTTTTAATCAAGCTTTAAGTTTATCTCTTAATTTTTTTTAAAAACAAACAACACATTTCATTAAGAACGTAGAATTACAAACATAAAAAAAGATCTGAATAAAATTATCAGATCTGAATACAAATAAATAATTACAAGTGCTAAACAAGGTTAATATACACCTAATAATGTATGAAGAGTGAATCATGTGCATAAATAGCACAAAAAATAGAGCTCGAGTGGCTCGTTCCAAATGTCCTCCACCATCCAAACCTGGCCCGACCGGTTAACACTGCAAATGCATATTTACATGAAGAACATCATCTGGTGGAACAAAAACTACACAACTGGTAGAAACCAATGTTGGATCATTAATCAAATGTTAGACTTATATGTAAATAATTATGTATTGCAAACTATCAAATAAGGTTAAACCCAATTAAAAGTGATTAGCTAAGATTTTAGTGATTTGAGTTTTAATGTATCTGATAAGTTGTGGACCATTTGATGTGTAGAGATTTTAAGATAATCTCTATTTTTATGATGAGCTAAAATAGAAATACCAAAAGATAATAGATTTGTTATTTATAAATGGTTATATTCCTCATGTAACACGATTAAGGGTAACCATTTCATTCTCCTTAATATCCTATCGTTAGAGAGAAACTAGCGAATCTTAATCAAAATGGACTCTCTAATAGAGAATCATGTAGATCTAAAAAGTCAACCGTTTGACTCTAAATTGTTATCTATTGATATGGATTCAGGTATGCTTCCGGTTTTATAGTTATTTGATTTTTTATATGTTTAACATGAGTTCTTGGGGTTTTAAGGTATAATTTATACCGATAAAGATTCTAACAAGAGAATCATCTATGATTATATGTATTTATATGAATATATTCTGATATTCTTGAATTTGATAATTATATGCTAGAATTATTAGATTTGAGAACGGAATTCTTTATAAAATAAACATATATCAGTGCTCTTGGATTTAATAAATCTAATTTTTGATATATTAGATTTAAGAATAATTTTGGCATAATATGAGCTTGTAGGTTGGTTAATTATTCTCTATTAAGTTATACTCAAGCTAATATTACTACCAGCATCAAGTAAATAAAGTATTAAATGACTCAAACTTCAAGTCCTAGAAAAAGAATATCTCGATAATTCTTAGAGTCATGGATCTCAACCTTACGTTAATAACTGATTCTCCTTCACCTCTTACGATAAGAGTGCATCTGATGAAAAGAGAGATATGGAAGTGTAGGAGAAATCAAATCACATGTGTTTGTTGATTGTGAAGAAAGTCATTCTAGAAGCATTCAGGGGCACTATATCAGAAAATATTACTATGTCTAAGGATTTTCTTGCAGATATTGAAAAGAGATTTGTCAAGAGCGAAAAGACAAAAATTGGCATGCTCTTGGCATACGTAATTTCAATGAGGTATAAGGGTAAATGTAATATCAGGGAGTACATAATGAAAATGTCTCATATTGTTTCAAGGCTGAAAGCACTTAGGCTCGAACTCTCTGAGGACTTGATTGTGCATTTGGTTCTGATATCCCTTCCAATACAGTTCAACCAGTTTAACGTGCGCTACAACTGTCAAAAAGAGATGATCTCTGAATGAGCTCATCTCACACTGTGTTCAGAAAGAGGAAATAGTGAAGCATGATAACATAAATAGTGTTTACCTGGCCTCAACCTCTAAGGGTAAGGGCAAGAAGAAAAGGAATAGGGATATGGAAGTTGCAGATACAACACCACACAAGAAACAATAAAAGAAATGGGTTGACTCGGAAGGTACTAGTTGTTGCTTCTGTGGAGTTAAAGGACATAGGAAGAAACAATACACCAATTATCACACTTGGCGTGCTAAGAAATGTTTGATTCTTAATTTGGTTTGTTCTGAGGTTATTTAAGTCTAGTTCCTAGACACACGTGGTGGATGGATTTTGGTGTAACAACTCACATCGTTGTGTCTATACAGGGTTACATCACTTGCCGAAAGTCAAGTTATGTTGAAAGATACATCTATATGGGCAATAGAGAGACGGTTGAAGTTGAGGGAGTAGGAAAATTTAGATTATTATTTAAAACTAGATTTTATTTTAATCATAATGAACATTTATTGTACTGTCTTTTAGACAGAATTTGACTTCTATTTCCGTTTTAGTCAAAGCTAGTTATGCTTGTTCATTTGAAAATGAAAAATTTGGTTTGTTTCGTGATTTAAATTTGGTTGGTTCAAGTTATTTATCAGATTAGGATAATATTTATTTACTTGTTACAATTACTTCAATTAAATAATCCTTGAAAGTAAGTACACGAGGTACAAAGAAAAAATTAACTAGTGAGAATTAGGTTGCGTTATAGCACAAGAAATTAGGTCATATCTCCAGACGGAGAATAGAAAAACTTATGTTAGACGAAATTCTCGGTTCCTTAGATTTCACATACTTTGATGTTTATGTTAATTGTAAAAAGGGTAAGCAAACCAATAAAAGGAGATTTGAAGCCATCAGGACTCAGAACGTCTTAGTACTTATACATACGAATATTTGTGGGTCATTCCCTTCGGTTGCTTGAAATGGTCAATAATACTTTATAATGTTCATAAATGATTTTTCTCGATATGGCTACATATATCTCATCCATGAAAAGGCACAATCATTGGACGTATTCAAAAAAATTTAGGCTGGAGTTGAGAATCAACTCAACAAACGGATCAAAAGCGTCAGATCTGACCGTGGTGGTAAATACTATGACATATATAACGGTTCAAGTAAACAACGTTCATGACCGTTTGCTAAATTCCTAGATGAATGGGGTATAATCACACAATACACTATGTCAGATTCACCTACTATGAATAGTATTGCTGAAAGACGAAACAGAACACTTAAGAACACTGTGAGGAGTATGATTAGTCATTCTATGTTACCAGAATCACTCTAGGGTAAAGCACTTAAGGCTGCAACATATATCTGTAACAGAGTTCCAACTAAAGTTATTGTCAAAATCTCATATGAGCTTTAGACCGGTAAGAAATCGGGTCTAAAGCATTTGCATGTTTCAGGATATCCAACTGAGGAAAGGTCTTATAAGCCTAATGAAAAGCACTAGACTTAATGACGGTGAGTTACTATTTTATTGGATACTCTGTAAGATACAAAAGGTACAAGTTTTATGATCCCACGATTAGGTCGATTTTTTAGACTGAAAATGCCCGGTTCTATGAGGATGTCGAGTTTGCCGGGGGGTACGGTTAGGGATTTTGTATTTAAGGTGGAATATTTTGATATTCCCACATGTGTTATTAGCATTGATCAGGACTACGTTCTTGACCTTTCTCATGACACAACTGATCAAGACAATATCGGAGAACCTCCCGTTCAAGAAATTATTTTCGAAGAACAAACTCTAGCACCTCAAAAACCTATGCCATTAAGGAGAACCACTAGAGAGAGAGGAGAAGTGCGGTCATAGATGATTACATTGTATTTCTCTAAGAATATGAGGTAGACATTGGAGTGATGAAAGATGACCTGATCAACGTTCATCAAGCCATGGAAAGTTCTAACTCTTAGAAGTAGATCGATGTCATGAAGGAGGAGATTAAGTCCCTGAAGGACAATGACGCGTGGGATCTTATCCCATTACCAAAAGGTGCGAACTCATTGGTTGCAAATAGATTTTTAAGGCTAAGAGGGATTCAAAAGGTAATGTGAAAAGATACAAGACTCGTATTATCGTAAAGGGCTTTACACATAAGGAAGACATTGACTATAAAGAGACTTTTTCTCTGGTTTCTACAAAAGACTCTTTCAGGATTATAATGGCATTGGTGGTGCATTTCAATATTAAGTTGCATCAAATGGATGTAAATAAGGCGTTTCTCAATGGTAACATTGAAGAGACAATTTATATGGTGTAATCAGAAAAACTTTATGTCGGGAGACCCAAAGAATTTGGTTTGCAAACTTAAAAAATTCATGTATGGACTCAAGCAGATATCTCGACAATGATATTTCAAGTTTCATCAAGTAACCAGCTCGTTCAGTTTTAAGATGAATTTGGTCGATGACTCTATATACCATAAGTTTTGTGCAAGCATATTTTTCTGGTCTTATATGTGGATGACATCTTACTTGCCAGCAACGATATAGACTTATTGCATGAGACCAATAGACTTCTAGCTAAAAATTTTGAGATGAAAGATCATGGCGACGCCTATTTTATATTAGGGATCCAAATACACCGAGATCATTCTCGGGGTATTCTTGGATTATAAAAAAAATTATATTAAAAATATTCTCTAAAGATATAGCATGCAAGAGAGTAAATCAGATGATACCCTTGTGGCTAAGGAAGACAAGTTTTATCTTAGTTAGTGCCCTAAGAATGATTTTGAGAAAATAAAAATGCAGAAGATTCCATGTGTCTTAGTCGTAAGGAGTTTGATGCATGCTCATGTTTGAACACATCCAGATATTGCATATGTGACTGGAATGTTGGGAAGATATTTAAGCAATCTAGGTATAGACCATTGGATAGCAGCTAAACGGGTCTTGCGGTACTTACATATAACAAAAGACTACATGCTCACGTATCAAATGTTATACCAGATTGAGATCAATGGATATATTAATTCCAATTTTACTGGATGCCAAGATAGTATAAAATCTATGTCGGGCTATATTTTATGCTAGCTGGAGGTGTTGTGTCCTGGAAGAGTGCTAAACGGTTATTTATAACTTCTTCTACCATGGAAGTATATTTCATAGCATGTTATGAGGCATCTAATCACAGAATATGGCTACAGAATTTTGTCACAGGGATGCGCATAGTGGATGGTATTGAGAGATCACTCAAGTTATTTTATGACAATAAGTCAGTAGTTCTGTATTCCAATAACAATAGTAGCTTGACAAAGTCGAAGTATATAGACAACATGTTTTTTATTATTAAGGGAAAAGTTCAGAGTGGACAGTTGTCTATAGAGCACGTCGGAACAAACTCTATTTATGGATCCGCTTATTAAGGGATTGCCACCTAAACAGTTTCATGAGCGCACTGATCTTATGAGTGTCATATCGGTTGATGATATTTGATTTTAGTGAGAGTTTGTATTTGTTTTTTGGATGCTCTTCTTTATAGACGTACTTTCAGTTATTTCGGCTTATGGATATTTTGAGGTAATTTCTGCAGAAATAAAGTTTTGGTTTATTCATACTCTGACTTTGGTATGATTTGATCTCACTTAGTTTTTGGTGGACCAGTTAAAAATAGGCATGTTAAGATCACATTGAATGAAATTTTCATGCTACACATCACATCATAATCCATGTCATTGTTGTATTGACATAGGTGACCGTTGATGGGTTGAGTTACGATTGTTGTAACCAATGTTTCTTTAATCTTATGTTGGTATGATTGATAGACCGGATTTGTAGATACATTTCGATAATAACAGTAAAGTTGAGCTCGTTCGGTTATTTTGTAAAGCATAATTATAAGGTTTCACATATAGTCTAAGTGGGAGATTGTTGGATCCTTAATCCATTATTGGACTTATATATAAATAATTGTGTGTTACAGACTGTCAAATAAGGTTAAACTTACTTAAAAGTGATGAGCTAAGATTTTAATGATTTGAGTTTTAATGTATCTGATAGGTTGTGGACCTTTTGATGTGTAGAGATTTTAGGATAATTTTTATTTTTATGATTGGCTAAAATATAAATACTAAAAGATAATATATATGTTATTTATGAGTAGTTATGGTCTCCAGGTCACACGATTAAGGGCAACCATTCTATTCTTCCTAATATCTCATCGTTAGAGAGAAAACAGAGAGTTTAATCAAAGAAAATCGTGTACATCTGAAAGGCTAACCGCTAAGCTCTAAATTGTGATCTACTATCATGGATACAGGTACGCTTGTGCTATTACAATTATTTGATTCTTGGTGTGTTCAACATGAGTTCTTGGAGTTTTAAGATACGGTTTATACCGATAAAGATTCTATCAACCAAAGCCGTCCAAAACGGTAGGAGAACTTGTTAGGATCGATCGGTTTTAAAATAAACAAAAATTATATTTGAACCACGAATGGTTCGTGGGTGGAATATCAAAAAAAGTTTGATTTATCTTAGTTAATCATATTAAATTATTTAAAATCAATTTTAGTTTGATCATGTATATACGATATTAAAATGAATAGATTAAGGGAGAACAATTTTTCACATTTACTCTCAATCATAGAATTTTTGAACTTGTAGAACTCCCTCGAGCGTTCTTCGTGTTCTTCAGGTTTTAAGATCAAAATCATGGACTTGATCTTCCACGAATGATTTCTAAATTAGTCCATCAACAATCACCGGTTAATTTCAGAAATATATCTCAGAATAATTTTACGTAGGAATTTGATGTGGGCTCTCAAAACGATTGAAGAAAAAAAATCAAATCTTCCCTTTTTCAACAGAGAGGAGAAAACGTTTTTCTCCTTTTTGTCTGTTGATAACAACAACTGTATATAATACTCATTATCTCTTTTGCAATCAAATTACTAATAGATATTTAATAAAAAAGTAATTTTTGATATTTACAAATACACCCATATATTATAAAATTTTCAAAAATTCTCCTAATTATCTATAATTGCCAAATATTACATGATCTACTATAGTTTTGGTGTATCGAAATTCATCAATCTAATTGATAAATCTAATTGATCATTATCAATTAGTTAATTTATTTATTTTATTTAACTAATTATATAATAATTAGAAAATAATAAATAATTAATTTAATACAACAATTACACTTAACTAACTTAAGTGACATCACATATCACATATTGATGTAAGAAATATGCATTGACACCAAAACACATTTTTGTCCAACTTAGTTCGTTTTTCTATTGTTATTCTCTAAGCTATTTCTGAGACCGAATGAACCCACGTGAACAAAGCTTAGGATTCAAATACCCGATGAATTTATCTCCATAAATTCCTGACCTATATAATCCTAACATCGTACGACTTCACTATAGGTTCGATGCCGAATCAACTCTCGATTCATGCGCGCTACATTTTCTGTTGGTGTAAATAAACTCTATTTATTTTCACGGTCCACATAATATTTTAATATAATACACATCATGAATATCAGTAACAAGAGCAGAATGTAAAATTATCATTTTACCTCTCTTATTATTATTTCATTAACTTCTTTATTGACTGTGAATGAGAAAGACATTATAGTGAATTGTCTCGTACAATTGACAAGTCTTATTCAATGACTCATTTCGTCGAATACTTGGTCAAGTTAATTTATTCACACACATATCAATAAAGCATAAGGTGATATTGTTGTTTTCACAATCCAAACGAATTTCCATATCTGTGAATCACGCAACTCCTACTTAATTAAATTACAATCCCAACAGCCGAGGTGTTGCCCGTCAATTTGAACTCACTCATTTGACATATCAAAAATTGTAACTAACCAACTCAAGTTACGTATTATCCTCAAGTTACGTATTCACCTCAAGATTACATATCAAGATTAAAGTAATTATGAAAATATCATTAAGGTGTAACAATTAGATTTAGAGCTAGCTAAACGATTTTGGGCTCTAAACTAATTTATTACCAGTCTATTCAGCATGTTCATAACATGCCTAGATTAACTATTTGAGTCTTCACTCTTATGCCCCAAGACTACCATCTAATTGTTCAACCTAAAAGTCATTATTGGATTCGATTTCCCTGTCGATTCTATGACTACGAATATCATTATGAACTCTTTCATAAGCGTTCATCTGAAAACGATTTTGTCTTCACTCTTCTTTCATTGACAATAGTTTCAAGACTTGATTAATTTATACACGCTTTAATTTAAAATAAAATTTTCAATTTACTCATAAAAAATCAGTAATATATATGTCTGAGAAATAACTAAATACAAATAAATAATTATTATACGATATTTTATAGACATATTCCAACAGAACTCCGCTGAAAAGCACAGAAAAAATGCAACAAACAAACCTGTGAGGAGAGAACCTGCAAAGGAGAAAGGAATGAGAATAGAGAGAGCGGAGGAGAGGGGCAGAAGGAAATGAAAGAAAAACAAAGGGGTATAAGGAAACGAAAGAAAACAGAGGGGAGGAAGAAAGAGAATAGAGAAGGAAAAGGGGAGAAGGGCTAGGAGAAGAGAGGGGAAGGCAAGGGAAAATGATCATGGGTAGAGCTGTGGAGATGGCGTGAACAGGCTAGGGTTTTAACAAGAGGGAGAAAGAATATGGATAGTGAAACATAAATTGTAATTCTGTTGGTGATGTTATAGTTAGCTATATAGTTTAGGTCAGAGTATAATTAATCATTGTGAGTTTTTGCTTTTCTAATTCATAACTTGATTGGATACTGTAAGGGGTGGGCAAAAAGCACCATAAACTTTATTTCGATTCATTTTTAATATAATAATTTTCATCTGGTTTTGTTCGAAAAAATTCAATTTACGTTGAGTTTTAAAAAAAAAAAAATCATATAGCTATAACTTAGGACAGGGATTTACTCTTGTTCCTGAGCCGCTCTTCTGAACAAATGACGGACCATGTGGGATGAACAAAAAATAAAAGTGTCAAATCATTTTTTTTATTTTATTTAAAGCATTTATGAGCCATTGAATAACATTTCAATGGTCTAGATCGTCTAAAAAGCACATACTGTTTGAATCACCAAACAGCAGGTGATCTAAATAGTGAAACTTAAGGTCAAAAATGTATTTTACAAATGTCCCTTCTATAAAATCAATGTGAAGTGACAGTCAAAATCTACATTAATAGATAAGATCATAATACAAGAGGGTTTCTTTTGCTGCCATATCTGAATCTTTAAATGCAAACTTAACCTAGCTCATAGGAAACTCAACAACGGGTCCAAGTTAAAAGAATACACTGAGGACCATGAAAAGTTTCAAAGAACAGAGGATAATTGAAGCTCATTTAATGATACAAGTCAAGTTGCGTCTACAACTTTGATCCCTTAATGAACGAATGAATGAACAAACTTAGAAACTTAGAAAGGTATTGGCCATAAAAATTTGGAACAAGAACAACCCATCGTTTCTTATTCTCCTTTCATTTTTTTTTCTTTCTCTCAACTATCACTTTATGAGCAGTACACTCAAACTAATTTTGAAATCAACAATTACATCTATACTATGTTAAAAGGAGTTTCAAAAAAAAATTATTCTATTTTTATCCTTTAAAGTCTATTAAAATATAATTCATATTAGACATTTCACCTTTTTTTTCATTTAATTCATTTGATAATATTTTATTTTTTATTCAATAATAATTTATTTGTAGTTACTAAAATAAAATATTTTGATAATCTTATGTAATAAGATATGTAAATATTTGTATATTGATTTTAAGATCTTTTATAACAAATATCTAATTACAAGTCAATTATAATTTATTCATTATAAATTTATAAATTAAATATTAAATATTATTTATATTATATGTAACATGAAAATTCATATATATAAATTTATAGAAATACATTAATATATTTTGATTATGAATAATTATCTCTTAATATAATATAATTATTCTTAAGAATATGATAGACTGATGAAATAAAATTATTCTCTATACTATTTAAATAGTATTATAATTTAATATTATAAACAATCTACTATTTTACTTTTACTTGAGATGTCGAATAATTTTTATAGATGATATATTAATTTCAATGTTAACATTAATTTAAAATTATATATATATTTTGAATTAGTTGTTCGCACGTACATTTCGACTCGTCTACCTAAAAAACTATACTTTTAGTTCTTCATCTTTTACAAACACAAGATCGATAGTTCAATTTGGAACAACACATGTTAAAACCATTAACAGGGAGGCAGGGATGAACCCACCTTATGGGGAAGGCGCCAACTCGCCCCTTTCATTGCTTTGTTTTCTCATATTATGCAATAATTATTTTGTTAGGTCATGTATAAACTTATAAAATAATCTACTACTTATCTCATTTTAGATTACACAATTATTCAAGTGTATTTTATTTACCCATTTAAATTTATAAAATTATTAAGTTGTATACAAATTGTCACCGTTTAATGTAGAAAATAACAAAATTGTATGCCTGATTATCTAATTCAAAATTTTAAAATGATCAAATTAAATAAATATTTTTTATTTTATTATTATGTAGGGGATCAAAAAAAGACATGCCCCGTTCCATAAAAGTTTTGGCTTCGCCAGCACGTGTCTACCACATGGTTCCATCGTGGTAAAAATAATGGCACAGTACGGTCAAAATCCGCATTTTATGGGAAGATTCAAACTAATAGAAAAAAACAAAAAATTTGATAGGGGTGTGAACGGTTCGATTCAGTTAATTAATAAATTATTTTTGTAATTGAACTGAATTTATTGGTTACTTAAAATATCGAACCGAATCAAACTGGTATAACCAAAAGGACTAAACCGAATGAAAAAAATCGAAGTAATTGATTCGGTTCGATTACTTGTAACTAGTTCAGCTACAATTATAAAATTTAAAAAAAATAATAAAAATTATTAAATTAAAAAATATATATATATATATAATTGAGTTTTAAATAATTATGTCTCATTTTTAATAATATATGTCTAATTTGTGTTTAATTTATTGAGTTTTTAATAAGTTATATCTAATTTATATATGTATATTAAAAGATGGTTGTAATCTGTTCGAATCGATTATATATTTATTGTAAAATATAATCGAACTAAAAATTTAATTACTTAAAATAACCGAACTGATTATAATTATCATAAAAAAAGAATCTTCGGGTCTTTAAAATTCTACACAATTTAGAATATGGTTTGTTTGGCCAGTTTAAAAAAACCTAATAAAAAGGAGAAAGAATTTAAGAGGGAACTCATCAAGAGGCGTGTCAATATATACAACCTGGCTCGGTCATCCCTAATTTCTTACAACCGAGTAATTACGTACACAAAAAGAAACTACAGGCACGCTCATCAATTGGTTTTGATGTCTTTTTAAAATTTTACTACTTGTCGTACATCTATAAAAGGAGAGGGATTAAAGTGCAACCAGACTAAAAGGTAAGACCACATGATCATCTTTTACCCTTCATTTATATCTCTATCATAGGAGAATGGAGAATTTGTGAGGATTGAACATTGAATCACATGCATCACATGCAGACAAAATTTTATTACAGTCATATGAGCTAATAGCCCTAGTCATTTACCCTTTATTTACTTGAAAAAAAATCTTATGTAGCTCATGGGTATTTCATTATTGTTATGACTTAGCAGTAAATCTGTTCTACCAATGTATAACTGCAAATATATATAGGTCCAAATCAAAGAGGAAGATTTTATTCCTAATCAAGTCTAATTAATAATATTTGGGTCCATCAGACCCGATTACCGATTAATCCTGGTCAAATAATTTGACCCCTTTTTAAATACTCAATTTTTTAATGCCCAATCACTTGACCAACCAATTTATCATAATCTCTTTCATATTAAACCTTCATTTGCTCATATGAAAGATCCACCACAAATTGCAAAAGCCCATTTCATTCTCAAATTTCATTATGTCCCTAGACACAATAACGCAGAATGTTCTCAATAAGTTTCAGCACATGGTGATAGTAGCAAACAACTACATTATCACACACAATTTACTTCACAATAAGGTAATTAATCTTTTAGTCACAAGATTCACATAAATGTTTCATTCTTGGTGGGAAAAATATCTCATAAAAGAATCCAAAAACATCATCCGTTCAGCAGTAAAGATTAATGTTGAAAGAACACTAATTATTGAAGAAAATCAGAAAATAATACATGATGCCACCAACACACTTCTCTACACAATAGTTGAATACTCCATTGGAATGTCAAGTAATATTTCTTCACGTATCCATAATCGATTGACCAATCTTAGGTGTCCAAAAAGTAAAAACAATTAATGAACAGTATTATCCCCACCAGCTTTGGCTCTGATACCAAAATGCACGGAGTTAAACAATATTTAAGAGGGTGTATTAAGAAGCAAGAAGATAAACAGTAAAAACTGTATTAACAAATAGTAATTATATTATATATATATATATATAATGTAATTACTAAATAATTTTTAATTATGACATATATATATATGTTATTAAAAGCCTTTAAATCAATTACTATTTCGACTAGAATTAGAAAAAAATGATACCCACGGATGCAAATCCTAGGAGGGAAACGAAAATGACAAGGGAGTTTAAAGAATTCCTTTGTTTTTAATGTTTCTTAATGCTACGAAAATGATACGAAACTATGTTTGAAAATCTCAAATAATGTGTAAAACAAACTGAATTCTTTTATCAATTCTACATACTACTATGATTACAATGTATATAACTATCACGGGAGAGGAGTTGAGGAGTTGGTAGAAATGTGTTAATTCTATAGCTCGAACTAAAAAGATGAGCATGAAAGAGAGTTTACCAACTGAGTTAGTGGATCAAATAATTTTTTATGAAGTTTTAATCTTTCACTTTTAAAAAGTCATCATATTGAAATTGCACATCATTATGTTTTTGTGAGTATAAAACTACAAAAGTTATTTACTTAACTTCAAGTGATTTATATAATTTTTCATAAAAATATAGATAAATTATCATCGATTAATTTATAAATTATTATGCAAAACTAAATTGTTTTCCGCATTTGAATTAGGGTTTTTGTGTTTGTGTGGGCCAATCGTCTGTCATGAAAATGGCCGGTAGAGACTGCAGTGTGGTGTGGTTTCAACCAGTAAGCATGTTGAGAAGAGTCGTGTCACAGAGGGCAAAGTTACCTTCTAAAACTTCTTTCAATTATACAATGGTTTGATGTGACCTCCACACCTATGTCTTTTTCACTTTCCGAATGGAAACGACACCAAGAATTGGAGACCTAGAATTATTATCAGTTTATCACTATTGGATTTAGAGAGCAATAATTTTCTCTTTTTTTTCTTTTACTTATTTACTGGTCCTTCATTATATATGATTTTCTTGATTAATGCAAAGAACCCAAATAATAAAAGATATATTTTTTAGTCAACTCCATGAACTCTAAAAAATTTATGATTCTAAAGCATTTATACTACACATCTACATAACTATCAAGGTCGTTAGAGAAATTTAGGCAAATGAAATTATTTTCAATGAGTTAGGCAATTTAGACATTTTCTACGTTTTTTTTCTAAAAAAATTATTTTGTTGGTAGATCATACCATTATATCATACAATTGCAAACATCTAACATAAAGTTAAAAAATACAAATTGAGTTAAGCATTTACAATCAAGTATCAAGATGCTATCACTTCTGTGTGACATTAATTTTTAATCTAATTAACAACTTTATAAAAAACATTTCAAATAAGAGAATAAATATCCTACCTGAATTCTCATGTTAACTCAAAATACCACAAGTGAATTTAAGGGTGTGTTTGTTAGTGTTTATGACTATAATTACTTGTATAACTTAACTAATTAATAATATTTTAGTTCATAATTATGTGAAATATGTTTTTCTTAAAAGTCATTGCATATATTGTAAAGTCTATTTATGTGTATGTAAAATCATTTTAAAAAACGGAATAACTTATTTTTTTATATAAATATTTTCATGTACCAAAATATATTTCAAACAACAACATTTGTTAAATATGCTATTTTAAATGTCATTTTTAATGTATTTAAATTTTTTTAGACCAAATACTCACAAAATCGTCCTAATATTTAGAATTTAGCAAAGTTTTAGCTTCTTAAAGCTTTTCTTCACAATACCATTAGGATTTTGAAGATCAATATTTAGAGTTTAGCGAAGTTTACATTTTGTTTTCCCCCTTTTTAATCTATGGATGGGAAATAAGTACATATTATAAATTGGAAATGGAAATAGACATACCCTTGATGACATTGAGTTTCATGGAACACATTTTGCTCATCTTTCAAAGTAAATCAAATTAGAAGCTTCTAGGTGTCGTGGTTTTATTTGCTTAATTGTCTTGTTTTATTTCTCTCTTTTAATCTTGTAATTTGTAATTCTATTTCTTTCTCTTTTTTCCTTTTTCTTTTTAATATTTAATTTGCTGCAGGAGTTCTGGTTCAAACCAAGAGATTTCGCCCTTTCCCTCCTGTCTTTTTTCCAAGATCCAATATAATTCGAGTAAAGAAGAGTAATAATTACTCGAACTTATTTTTTCTAAGAATTAGTATGGCGGTTTAGACTATGAGAAAGTTGTCATATTAGATACTGTCGATACTTAATATATATTGAACATAGTAATACTAACAATACATTTAAGATATCTATAATTATATTTATAGTATCATAATATGTGTATTTAAAATGTGTTGGTAATACATCACTTTAAACACATTAAAATACTTATAGTACTATATCGTCTGGTATCACACACTTACCTTTAAACTATTAAGCTAAGCCAACGTGTCTGAAAAAATCAACATTTACTTAGAACAATATGTACTAGATATTTTTACCAGTGCTAAAGGAATTGCTCGGAATGGAATGGGATTAAATTATCAAAAGCTAAGTCAATCTTTTTGCTCCAAATTGTTTTTAATCAAACCTAATAATGATTATAAAAACCAAATTACAAAAGTCAACAATTCCATAACTAGAAAAACAAAACAAATTGATTCCATCGGCTTGTTGTTTCTCCTTTTCTCTTTTGTCTTTTCTCAAGTTAGGAGGAGGAGACGTCCGACTTATTACACACATTTATAATCGAAGAAGTAAAATATAATAGAAAAAAATTGGGAATTAATCTACCCAACAAAATCAATGTAAAAGTTAGCTGAAACTTGTCTTTTATTAAATTTTTACTGCATTTCCATTATAGAATTCAAATTGTTTTAACACTTTGTAATAATAGATACGATGAATCTAGTATAACAAAAGAAGACTTTATTTACTTATTTTTGAAAGAAATCAGTGTAAGCCATCAAACAAAATGGTGTTTCTAATTATTTTTCACGCTAAAGCTTAATGATAAAAGACGGAATCGTAAAATTTGCATTTCCCTCTTATTGTTAAAAGAGAGATGATTTTTAAAACAGGGTTTTCATTATTGAATCTTAGTTAAATAGATGGAGTAGACACAATATCTTACATAAAATTATGCTACAAATTTCCCTCAAAATAATGCCAAAATGGTGTAAAAATATAATTGAAGAAGTAGATTGAAAAATGAATGTGTGAACAAAGTGTTTTAATAAATGATAAAATATCAATTCTATAAATATTTAACACATGATCAGCTGTCAATTTCACCTAGAATTGCTCATATAAGAGATATTTTGTTAATAAAAAATACAGCCATATATTTTATTAATTGATTTTGGTATCAACGTCTACTATAATGCTTGTGAGGCTATTTTATAGACATAACATGAAAGCAGCAAATTTTTGTTCTTTTTCATGAATATCACTTTTATTATATATTTATTTAATGTGGATAGTTCTGTGAAAATAATTTAATATCCATTAAATGCAAAATATAAATTTCAGAAGAGAGGAGGAGAGAAGAGAGAGATGCAGCAGCATAAGAAGCAGACACTTCTTACCAGAGAGACAGAGACAGAGAGAAAGAAATAAGGATAAGGCCAAATTCATATTTATTTTCATTACAAGCGGTTACCGACTTTCCATATATTATTTTCTATATAAACTTTCCATTTCACTCTTTTCTTTCTTGTTCGACTTCCATTTTCTAATTCTGAATTCTGAGCAATTTGGGTTTTCTTTTTTTGTTGGGGAAAAAAGAATTACAATAAGAAGGAATTAAGAGATAGCCAAGAGAAGAGACGACAGTCATGGATGCTCATCATTTTCTACATTTTTTGTTTGGAATTTTCGGTTGGTTTAATTGAACTTTTAATGGCATTTTTCTTTTTCTTTTTTTATTTCCAATTTGCTTCTGAATTTTGTGTTTCTCTGTGTTTTTCTTTCTTGGGTTTTGCAGGCAATGCTACTGCTCTTTTCCTCTTCTTGTCGCCTATGTATGTACAACTAACCTCTCTCTCTCTCTCTCTCTCTCTCTCTCTCTCTCTCTCTCTCTCTCTCTCTCTCTGACCTTTATGCAAATTTCTAGCCGTTTCTGGTTAAGCATTGGCCATATTGAAACAATATTGTACTTCCCTCCACATGTGATTAGCTCAAAGCTCATATAATTTTATCCGTGTATAACTCACGTGCATGAACAACTCTCTCATACACACACACATATATATGGAATATATATATATGTGACACCGAATGTTTTATCTATCTATATGTCAGATGAGATAGGTGTTTGCTGATTATCTATTATGGTTTGTTAGTATAACATTTAAGAGGATCATAAGGAGCAAGTCCACGGAGCAATTTTCAGGTATTCCATATGTGATGACGTTGCTCAACTGCCTCCTTTCTGCTTGGTATCTTTCTTTACTTTTCCTCTCCTCCTTTTAGCTCTTTTTTTTTAATACGTGAACTAACCAATCTCATTTTTTTCACACCTCTTCGTGAAGTTCTACATTACATGAGATGCATCATATATATGAGGTTTATTTATCTTTAGATCATCCTAAATGGATCCCACGTGGACCATTCCAAAGGTTAATAGGCTCCATGTACAGTACACCCCGTATCGTAATGCTACATTGCCATGTTTCAAAACAAATTTATGTTTGGAAACATATTTACTACTTGATAAAAAATATATTTTTTATTTTTTTATTAACCAGTGGGACTACGTATTTAAACGACTTTAAGCCTACGTTACTAAGGGAGTATTAATTGTTTCCATGCAAAACATAATTAATTCTGTAATCACGCCTCTATATAATTCCATAACGTTGTCGCGTGATGGTGCAATATATATGATCAATTAACATGTTGTAGATATTAATTATGTGTAGGTATGGTCTTCCGTTTGTGTCACCAAACAACATATTAGTATCAACAATAAACGGCACAGGAGCAGCAATAGAAATAATATACGTATTGATATTCACAGTATTTGCTCCAAAGAAAGAGAAGGCCAAAATACTTGGACTCTTAACCTTTGTGCTCACTGTATTCACCACTGTGGCATTGGTTTCTCTCTTTGCCTTGCATTCCAATTCAAGGAAGCTCTTCTGTGGCTTTGCTGCTGCCATTTTTTCTATCATCATGTATGCTTCCCCTTTATCTATTATGGTATGTAACCTTTCTTTTCTTAGTTTTCTTGTGAAATTTAATTTTATCTTATTCATATTCATGTCACGGCATTTTCTCAACTAAAATTCTTAAAGCTAAATAAAGGGAATTTTTAATCATTAAATCACTTTTTCATGTGAAAGCACATTTTAAGATCAATTGAATTTTTAATATTTTACTTAAGAGTGTAGGTAATAGAGACTTAATTGAAATCATATTAAAAGTTAATTGACTAAATTAAGTTTTAAAGGAATTAAGAGATCAAAATAAGAACAAAAAAAGAGTCATAATTTAAGGACCAAAGACAGTTTATTCTGTACTTTATGTTCGTAAATGCGTAAAAAATATTAATTGGACATTTATATATACATGTGTGCTAAAATGTTGTGTATTATGCAGAGGACTGTGATTAAAACAAAGAGTGTGGAGTTTATGCCATTTTTCTTGTCTCTGTTTGTGTTTTTATGTGGCACTTCTTGGTTCGTTTTTGGTCTACTCGGTCGTGACCCTTTTGTCGCTGTAAGTACTTTTTACTTTTCCTGCATTCGCATTAATTTTTGTCCCAAATTTCTGATATATGGCTGTGAATTATAAAGGTGCCGAATGGATTTGGGAGTGGTCTGGGAGCAATACAATTGGTATTATACTTCATCTATCGTGACAACAAAGATGGGCCCAAGAAGCCCAACGATGAGAACGTGGAGATGGGTCTCGAAAAACCTCCGAAGACGACAAATTACATTGCCAATGGTGCCCATGATGGACAGTTTTAGACATGTGTACGGTGAAGATCGTCCATGTGCCAAATAATATCAGTTTCTCTATCTATGCTGCCTTCATTTTGGTAATGATGTTATAATGCCAACATCAATTAGATTTAGACTTGACAAAAGTGTTAAGGAACAACAACATTGTAGGACGTCTGCTTTTGTGTTGTTGGGTACAAATTAGTCCTTGGTATATTTCAGTCCGTTAAGTGTTTTATTTTGTTAAACTTATAAATTCTAAATGAACCAACCTACGACATCTTTTTTAAGTGAGAATTTGGGAGTGTAACTATCTTTTTAACCCATCTCTTCTCGTAATACGGTTTTTCACTTGTTTTCCTATTGCAAACGTGCAAGAGGACTCTGTATTTATACATAGTTTTTAGCATATTTTTAACAAGTCTTAATGTTTTTTTTGTTACAAGGGTTGGTTGTTCTTGGTTTGGGAGCTAGTCTTCCTAGTTCTTTGAAAAAGAATTGGTTCGAGTTTTATAGTTACTTGTTTAGATAAACTTGTACGTGATTTTGAAACCTCATTACGAGACTTGAGTTACATGAACGTTAATCTATTAAAAGTTGCATAAAGATGACTATGAGGTTATATAGAGTTACTGTGAAATTATTAGGAAGAAGTAAAATGGTAACTTTTTATGATTTTTGTTTACATTTTCTATAAAGACACTCCCGTTCATCCACTGAGGAATATTAGATTATGCATACAAAATAGCCCCAATCACTAGCAATCAATCCTGAACTCACAATATTTAGTATGAATATGAGTATTTAATCATTAACCATTATATAAACCGATAAATGGTCACTTAAAAGATCATATGAAAACTTTCACCCAAAACTCTTTGATATTGTTGAAGCTACTAACATCTCCCTCCCAAACTTTCGTCAACTTAGCTTCTAAAACTAAGAAAGAAGAAAAGCAAAATCCAGCAAGAAACCATGCACTCAGTCTACATACGCTATCTGGAATCAAAGCTTGCTAAGCAAAAGAGGTTTCCGTCAACAATAGCCACATCACTCTCTCACTTATCCATCTCACCTCACAGCTCATCAATCTGCAATTGGCCAAATGCTGATTCCAAAAGCTATAACAAACTAACCACGCAGCGCTCCTTGATCGGTCATGGGAAAAGAGAATATTACCATTAAAATTTATTGGCGATGATTGCAACTAATTAGATTCTTTGATTACTCATTCTTATTTATTTTATTCACATTAAATTTAGTGTGTGTATATATATATACTTTGTAGCTCATGTTTTCAAAGTTAGGGAAAAAAATCTGATCGATTGGAAGCATTTCTCCTTCTGTTGTCTCTTCTTCCTTGTTATTATGTTCGTCCCTGGTTTTATTCAACTTGGTATCAGAGCCCCAAGGCATCACACTCAGTTTGCATGGCAGCTCTCTATAGAGGATTTTTTAGAGCTTCTTTTGTGCTATGAGACTCAGTGGTAGAGATGAATGAAGTGTGATAAGCCTTGGGTTTAAAGATACCATCCTTGGACCTTGTTACCATAGGGTGACTAGGTTGGACAGTGAGAGCAATAACAAAAGAAACAAGTGAAGATAAAGGTGTTGGTGACTGTTCAAAGGGAACAGAAATAATAGGAATAGTGTAATTATGTGAACTGCTAGAGTGGGTAGAGAAAGTACCTGGTCAAACTGGTAGTGAAGAAGGCCTTGTTTGAGATGGACAAGAATGAGAAGGAGATACTGCTGTAGAATGTAATGAATTGATTGTACCGAGGTCCTACAAAGAGAGAAATGGAGCAATAGGAAACATAACAGTGGGAGAAAGCTTGGCATCTTTAGGTGTTTTGATTAAAATTTGAAAGGGAAATTCAAGTTCATTGAAGAGAACACTTTTTGCAACATAGACTCCACCAGTTTTAGGTTCAACACATTTATATCCTTTATGAGAGTTGCTATAGCCAAGAAAAATGCACTTATTAGTGTGAAAGTTAAACTTATGTCTGTGATAGGGTCTTAAGAAGGGAAAACATGAGCAACCAAAAGTTCTAAGGATGCTATAATTTGACAGTTTATGATATAATAATTGATATGGTGATTTAGAGTTCAAAATAGAAGTGGGAAGCATGTTGATTAGGTGACTGGCTGTGTTGAAGGCATCCTACCAAAATGACAGTGGCATATGTGCATGGGCTAAAAGAGATAGACCTTTCTCAATTATGTCTCTATGCTTCCTTTCCACACCCTCATTTTGTCGATGAGTGTGTGGACAAGGATGCCTAAAGAGAATTCTAAGTTGTTGAAGTAAAGGCATTAAAGTTATGTATTCCCCTCCCCAATAAGTTTGGAGGCATTTAATTTCTTGTTCAGAGAATCTCTCAATATAGGTGTTAAACTAAATGGATATGTTCTTAGCTTCAGATTTAAATTTTAAAGGAAAGATCCATGTGTACCTTGTAAAGTCATCAATAAATGTAATATAATATCTATAGTCTGAATGTGAAAGTGAAGGGGAAAGACCCCATAAGTTAGAATGGACCAACTGAAAGGGTTTTGCAATAGTAGATTGAGAATGGGGGGAGTAAATTGATGCATTTTCATTAACAATAGAGGAATTGAAAGGTACATTTCTAGATACTAGTTTTAAAACAGAGGGTGAGAGGGTGTCCTAATCTTAAATGCCACAAGTCAGCACTCTTTTTTTTATTGAAAATAGAAAGAAAACATACTTTAGAACCTAAAGTAGTAGAGTGAGATGGATTTGGAGAACAAGTTGTAACATGATTAGTCTTCCAGGCAGATGGCAGAGGAAAGTGGTACAATCCATCCTTAAAAGCACCTTGTAGAAGAATCTCTTTCGTAATCTTGTCCTGCATCAATCATCAAAACCCACAAAAAATAGGATTGGTATTTGTCACTTGAGAAACACTGAGTAGGTTGTTTGTACAGTCAAGAACATAAAGCAGCTCATCAAGTGTTAAAGAGATAGTAGGATTGGTGTTTGAGATATTGGCTTTGCCAACATGAGATATGTTTAGAAGCTCACCAATACCAATAACTAATTTTTGTTTACTCTTGTAATCATTTTTATTGAAAAGTTGGCCAAGTCGGAGGTGATGTGGGCATTAGCTCTGTTGTCCATGAACCAAGATGATGTATCATCCATAGAGGCAGGTGAAGTGATGCATGCAGCGGGTGATTTGGGAGGTAGGTTAAAGGATGAAGTTGAACCTTGATGTTGCTACTGAGATGGATGAAAGTCATGATCAAACCTGCTATAGCAACTATTAGCATAATGGACTAGTTTTCTGTAGATTTGACACATTGGTCGTTCCAGCCCCTTCCTCTGCCTCTTCCTCGATGATTATTGTTGGTGCCTCTTTCATAAGGACCTTGAGATTGAGATCTATCAATATGACTTCTACTGTAATTAGTAACATGGGCAGCAGGACTTTGAACTTCAGGCAGTAAGAGATTATTGAGTTGCTTGAGCCTCATTTCATGGATTTAGAGCATAAACTGGCTTCCTAAAGAGTCACATATTCATATCTAGAGGTTAAATGAACCACCACAGGGTCATAGTCATTTCCCAAGCCTCCTAAGATATAGAGCAGAAAATCTTCATCATTTATTAACTACCTACAAACAAATAAACTATCTGCGATTGATTCCAAGGCTGTAGTCATTAATACTGGAAGCACCCTTTTTTACAGTTTGGAACTGATACCTGAGTTGTAATTTCCGTGCCCTAGATTGAAAAGTAAAGATTTGTTCTAAGGCTCTCCACACCTCATGAGAGCTTTGGCAACGAACTATATGGCCAAACATGGCCTCAATAATGGAAGACAATAGCCAACTCATTAAATGTTGATCAGTTCAACGCCAGCTGATGAAAGCATGATTAATTATAATATGGGCTTTAGTAGTAGCAACTTACTGTCCAGTAGTAGCTGTAAGGGCATAAGAGGATTCTGGAACATTTCTTCAAGAAGGGGAATTGAACCATACATGTATTGTTCTAAGTCGTAGGCACGAATAATAGATGGTATCTTAGATTTCCAGAAAACATAGTTGTTACGATCAAGAGGAATAGAAATCATAATCATATTATTGGGAAGCATATTGGGAAGGGAGGGCAACTGATTGAGAACATGATTCTGAATGGTTACATTACTAGAGCTAGGGGTACTTTGAGCTTGATTAGGATGAGGTAAGTTAACAGTGGGATTTTCAGTTTGATTGATAGCCATGTTTTCATTTTTACCCGAGGTATTGGCCATGGGTGCAACCACACATGGACTCTTGTCCCTCCCCCAGATTATGCACCTCTAGTAAAAAACAAATGGGTTTATAGGTTGAAATTAAATTTGGATGGTACTCTCCTTAAACACAAGGCATGATTGGTTTCAAAGGGATTTCAATAAACCCCTGAAATAGTCATTTTTGAAACATATAGCCTAGTGATCGAACCCTTCACTATTATAATCATATTAACTCTTGTTGTTACTTATGGCTCGGATGTGCAACAGTTGTACATAAACAATGCATTTCTTCATGGCAACCTATAAGAAACATTCGTTATGCAACAACCTGAGGGATTTGATGACTCACAAAGACCCCACTTTGTTTGCAAACTTCAAAAGGTCTCAAGCATGCACCAAGGGCTTGGTTTGACAGATTAAAAGGCGCTCTAATTCAGCTTGGCTTTCAAAACTCATTTTCTGACACTTCACTCTTCATCTGGCACTCTCACTCTTATATCACACTTGTCTTGATATATGTTGATGACATTTTAGTTACAGTCTCTTCTCCCTCTCATATTGAACAGGTAATTCAACATCTTAGTTCCATTTTTGCCCTTAAATAGCTTGGCTCTCTAAGCTACTTTCTGGGATTTGAAACTCATAGAGACTCCTCTGGTCTCTATCTTACTGAATGTAAATACATCATTGACCTACTTCTCAAATCCAATATGCATTAAGCTAAGAGCAGTCCAATGCTCTTGGAGTCTCTTTTTCAGATCCTACATTTTTCAGGAGTATTCTAGTGGTCTTACAGTACCCCACAATGACAAGCCTTAACATTGACTTTGCAATGAATAAGCTCAGCCAATACATGTCTTCTCCTACCATGGACCACTGGAAGGCTTGCAAACAAATTCTAAGGTATCTTAAAGGGACTCCAACCGAAGGATTCACTTTTCAGCAGCTTCAAGACTAACCCTGCAATGTTATTCAGATGTTGATTGGGATGGCTTTTTGGATGATATAAGGTCCACCAGTGGCATGTGTCTTTATTTCGAGTGAAAGATAGGATTAGAAGTCAATGTTGTAGCACTTCTATTGTCACACCAACGCACGAGAATGCCTGCAAGTGGAATCTGAAGCTCCTTAAAGATAGAAACAAGCAAAATTACATTAGTAGCAGAACTAAACACATTGAATTTGATGTTCATTACATTTGAGACAAGGTTTTGTCCAAAGAAATTGATGTTCATTTTGTGCCATCTAACAATCAAATTGTAGATGTTCTCACCAGAGCACTAGCACCCTCATCTTTATCTTTGTTACGTGACAAGCTTCATGTGGTTGACACCCCATTACGCTTGAGGGGTGATGTTAAAGCTATTAACAAGTCTCTCCGGCAAAGTCTCGTCAACATAGCTTCTGAAACTAAGAAAGAAGAAAAGAAAAATCCATGCAGGAAACCATGTACTCAATCTATGTACACTATCTAGAATGGAAGCTTGCTAAGCAAAGGAGGTGTCCCTTAACAATTAGCCACATCACTCTCTCACTTATCCACCTCACCTCATAGCTCATCAATCTGTAATTGGCCAAATGGTGATTTCAGAAGCTATAACAAACTAGCCACGTAGTGCTCGTTGATTGGCCATGGAAAAAGAGAATATTACCGTTAAAAATGATTGGCAATGATTGCAACTAATTAGATTCTTTGATGACTCATTCTTTTTTATTTTAGTCACATTAAATTTAGTGTATATATACTCTGTAATTCATGTTTTCAAAGTTAACGAAAAAACCTTTATCGATTGGAAGCATTTCTCCTTCTCTTATTTCTTCTTCCTTGCTACTATGTTCGTCCCTGTTTTATTCTGACTGATATCATGTAGATATAATGGCAAATAGGCTCCCTTGTTTTACAAAAAAATGGGCTAAAATATTATATTTTTGCAAGAATGACCGAAACAACTACATTTCAACTGTCTAAATGTAAGAAGACACATTTCATTTTCGGAAAAAGAAAAAGACAAGTTTCAAATTATAATTTAAACGGAGCCCATTTATGATGAATTGAATCAATTAAAAGTGCAATACTACTTAGCATTTTCGTTATATTACAATAACTGTGTTGCTGAGTCCAAGTTCTGAATGTGGACTCAGCTCTTATTGGGCATAACGGCTGGCGGTGTTTTCATAGTGATTTATCATATACTTATATGATGGAGGTACTACAAGCTAGGGCGGCACATCGTGGGACGCAGATTTGTGTTCTATGGTGGAAGCAGTACAAAAACAACATATCATGAGATGCAGGTTTGTGCTTCTATAATGGAGACACTACAATTACAGCACATAATTGGGATGCAGGCTCGCGCTTGTATGATGAAAACATTACAATGACAACATATTTTGGGATGCGAAGTAAAGTTTAAGGGCAATGTGAGTCTTTGTGTGGTCATGTGACTGTAGTAATTGTTGCTCCAGAATATTGTAGGTAGCAATTAGCCAAGAAGTTGATGAATATGCTTGAAGAAATCAATGACAAAATGTAAATTGAATTATAGTTGCTTGTTTCTTTAAATTTAGAAGCTATTCACCATCTTTAAATGAAAATTTGACTTTCATTTTGCGAATCAGAATTTCTCTCCCCACTACTTATATCACATCTTTATATTATATTCTCAATATCAATAATATAGAAGTGCATAACTTAACAGATAAAAGATTTATTTACAGTACGTATGTCCCTTATTTTTACTTATTTTATATTACTGGTCTAAATCGTGAATGTTGATAGAGGGATTATAGAGGCGACATAATCTAGTCAATGGAAGCGGCTATGTGCATCTCAGTCTCAAACCATGGAAGATTTACATAATAATGATCAAACCTCATGTACGCTAGATGCTCGACCAAGTGACTCCGGACCACACTCAAGTGCTCAAGCTGACTTGTTGCATCCTCACCACCCAATCCTTAGTTAATTAGTTGGGTTGTAATTGAGCTTCAGTTATAAGCTTATCAGAAGTTATATACAGACACACACAAACATATATATATATATATGTGTGTGTATAATTGAATTTAATTCAATAAAAAATACACAGTATTCCTACCTTCATCTTTCTCTAGCTTTAACTTTCTTCAATATGAAAAAAGAAAACAGAAAAAGTAAACTACATTGTTCGCTTGCGCTCTAATCTCTATCACATAAGATGGAGATATATAATACGTTTTTTATTACATAATAAAATATATTTTGCTGTAAAAAAATAAAAAAATAAAATGTATTTGAAGTTTTTTTGTTTTACTTGAGTTTACAGGCAGGCTACTTCACAAAACCGTCAAAGCAAATTTCTTCATGTCACCAACATCACATAGATAACATATCTTATCACACTTATGTTGAGCTCAAAGCTCCAATGACTTAACGAGTCATATGAAGATCAATAATAGATTCAGTGTCAATAAGCAGTTATGAAAATTTAAACATACGTCATAAATGTATTATACATGACCAACTCAAATATTATCACTAAAACAGTCATTAGTAGGTCATAAAGCTTTTTTAAGAAGTGCATTATGGGATTCTTTAACGCCCCAATAGAAAAAGGAGAAAAAAGAAATTCTGATTTTCGCCTTTTCCGCAGCTCCTTTTCTCGACTCTCTTTAAGACCCTCATAACCTGAACAAGAAGACATTTTATAGACATAAAAATGTAATAATTATTTGTGTGAATGTCATTCCATCAAAAAATCAGAAAGGTATCTTGTTTCCCTTTGAGACTAAAAACATGTTATTCAAAAGTAAGAGTTAATTTATATATTAATTCTGTTGAAATAAAGAATTGTGCAACTGACATCAATATCTTTTGTAGTTGGCTTTAATTACACAGATATCCTCTCTAGTTTCATTTTACCTACTATAGATAAAATGAAGCTAGAGAGATCGTCGATGTAGATTCTAAACTAGAGTTAGTCTCCGTGTAATTAAGGCAAACTACATGAAGGTTGGTCTAATTAACTCTAAAGAATATTACATGAAAGATTTCTACTGTCTTACCTATGAAGACCTAAACATTTTATATGTGAGCATTACCAGAAATCACACAGTCAACATGAGCGACAAATTCGCATTGTTCGCAATAGTAGACGCATACTCGTGGATTCCTTTCTTCTTCACAAACATCGCAATAGTAGTCACCCGAATCATCTTCGATACTTGAATCCACTAGTTTTAGGTCATGCAAATGACATTTATGCTTGATAGTGCATGGCAAGGGCCACATAGAAAATGAAGATGGAAATCACAATCCGCACATGAGAAGGAGAAACATTCAGTGAACTTGAATTCGCCACACAACTTCAAGAATTCACAAGAGGCATCATAAGCATTGCATTTCGGTTCAGAGTCCATCATTTCGACTATGTAGAAAGGGTGATCATGGTACTTATAATCTATGGATAATTTAATAGATTACGACTTCTGTAACAAGACTTGCAAGTACATTCGTCAGGATGATTTTTGTGATCCGACTTTTGTAACATTTCAGCACATGACTTGTGAAGAAAATACTCACATGCAGTGCAGGCATACACAGATACTAAACAACTTCCTTTGCAGGCACAACATGTGATTTCACCTTCTATAGCTTCAGTTACTTCTGTCCACGTATGTTGATGATTGAAATGACGCTGAATAAGTATAGCTTGATCTTCATATAAGATGCTTGCTATTAAACCACATCTTAAGTCGATCCGAAATTCACAGTCGTGGCAACGAAAAGAGGGAACATTGTAATATTTCTTATCACAAAAGTCACATCTAACCTCTGGTTACTAGGCTTTAAGGTGAGATTGTGAGGATTAAAAGTGTTTTTGATCACTTCAGGTAACTCTAGATACGATTGCTTGTGATAATACTTTGACGCAGGACAAGAACAAGTTGGTTCTGAGTTGGGCGAATGGAGTCTTAATTATAAAGAGATGAAGCAAAACATCCTAATCCAAGAGACAGAGGCATTTGAGTTTGAAGGCCTTTCAACTATGAAGGATTTGTTAGATTCTTTAACTTATAAAGAAATGTCAACAATGGTCAAATCGTTCCCGTTTTTGGATGACGGAGATGATGATGAAGATAGTGGTCAAGAAACTGATGAAGAAGTGGATAAAGATAAAATTCTATACAATTCTCCATACAAAGATTCCTTCAGAGACAACTTGCTTACTTCAATCATTCAATTCCAATCTGGCCCCTATTCTTGAACAAATCTTCTCTATACATGGGGACTTGAGTATTGGTACAAAGTTAAACAAAAAACAGAGGTCTATTGTTTTCCATCATTTATGTTGGCTTATAAACAAAAGGTGCAGAGCATACGTTGCTGACATTACCGAAAAGATCGACTCCGCGTGTGGAGAACCTATTTATCCCGCATAGAAGATGCAGGATTCAATGTAGACTTCATATATGATCGCATAAAAGACGTTATTGATGCTTACGTTGGTCTCGAAATTACGAGATTTGACGATGAAATCCCTATCAAACTGGACAGAGTAATTGAGAAACTTGATAAAAAAGTTGCTGATGTTACAGGTGAATTAGACAAAGTAACAGAGAGCACTGGGAAATTTATGTTACGTGCCATGGAACCAATACCAGATAATGTTCATTACTATGTCAAGAAGGCCAATTCACGGAGATGGAAAACTGCAGGTGCGGGCTTTTTTTGATGTCACTACATTTGGACGTTTCTTTTGTAGTTTCTTCTTATTTGTCTGTTTGACCTTTTTATTTTCTTCTGCCACTTTGTTGTACTTACACTATACATCAAGACATTTCAGCAGATTTCCGCCCTAAACTTGTTCTAGTACCTTCATGCCACTTTTTTTTTACCTTCACAAAACATGCGCACACTTCCCAAGAGATCAATCATCATTTCCATCCTCAAACACTCACTCCTTTTGCAAAGTCAACAAATTATGTATGTGATTCATGTCACTAGACTTTCGAGGACGATCCATCTTACAGATGTTCCATATGCAATTTTTATCTTGATATTGAATGTGCACAAATGTCAGCCATAGGTCATGAAGGAGATGACTATTTTCTACATTTCAGTCATCAGCAGCAGCACCCATTGACGCCGTACAAGAAAAATGGAAATAATACTATTTGTCGATGCTTTGCAGCAAAACCGACTCTTCAGATTCGATATATGGTTACAGTAAATGAAAGTATTTTCTCTACAAATCATGAGTTGAGTTACCGACAGATTTTACATGCCTTGCATCCAAGTACACCCTTAGCCTTTTTGTTAGATTTGGCAATTGCAGTTATTGTCAAAACTATGATCATAGTTTCTAATATATATTTGGAGTTACTAGTTAGCGCTTAGAAAATAGACATATTATTTCAATAAATTTTGATGTCACAAATTGATGAGTGATGGGGTGGAGAAGAGAAAAACATAAATTTTTTTAGACCACATGGAAAACTTATTTGCAGGGTTTTTAGGAAGTTTACATACAACTAAAGACAAAATTTGGAAAACAATATTAATTACAAGGTAAAACTGGAATTGAATTTGTATTTGTATAAATTTTGTCCAAAAACGTTTCACAGCATCCACGTTTTTTCCTTCCATCTTCCACTTATATTGTCTTCTTGTTTCCCATCGAAGTGTGGCCATGCTATTTGCTAATTTGGCTTCGCCCATGTGGGTCGTTAGTTTTGTGCCGTCGTTCGCTCCTCGTCACTGATTCACTGTACACTACAACAAAAAAATGCTACGATAGCGGCCAAAAAATGCTAGCATTTTTCTAAATGCTATGTTTACCAACATTATTAAAAGTCCGACCCTACCATATCATTTTTCGCCCCTATCAAAACATTTTTTATAGTGTCTTTTAAACGCTATAGTAGACCTAGCATAGCATTTTTCGCCACTATCAAAACAATTTTTATAGCATTTTTAAACGCTATGGTAGACTTATCATAGCAGTTTTTCAACGTTATGGTAGACCTATCATAGTATTTTTTCAATGCTGTTAAAGAACTACCGGAGCATATTTTTAACGCTTGGCAGACCTACCATAACATTTTCTAATGATATGACAGACTTACCGTAGCGTTGTTTCAATACTATGGTAGACAAATGATAGCATTTATAACCAATAGTAAAAGCCTACCATAGCGTTTTTTAAACGCTGTCAAATACTTTTCATAGCATTTTTATGCTATATGATGTGCAACATCTTGTTATTATAAGTTTTTTATATTACTAATTCTTGCCATTGTACAAACTTAAAAAAAATAATATTTTTGACGAAATATCAAAAAAGTAATATCACATAACTTTTGATGTATGGTTTTGATTGGATTAAAACTTAACAACATAGCTTTTCTACTTTGCAAAAGAGTATATATTAATATTAATATTTCGTCAGCATTTTAGGATTAGAATGAGTAGAGGTCTCATCTTAGGATAGAAGCGGGACTCCTTTGGTATGAGTGTAATCGGTTCGGTTTGATTCAATTTAAAAGTTTTTGACAAACTGAACTGTACATGTGATTTTTTGAAAGGAAAGATTAAACCGAACTGAAAAATCATCTCAAACTGAACCAAACCAGATCATGAAAAATTATAAAAATTGAACTGAACTGAACCGAATCGATTCGTGAAATATGCGGAACAAATTTTTAAAAAACTCAATTTCAATCTTAAATAAAACCTTACAGACATATTAAGAAAAATAGTTCTTAATATCAACGAAAACCAAATCCCTAGCAATTCTCTAACAGATAAAAAAATTGAGAAGAAATATAAACACAATATATTTATAAGCTAGTCATATATTTTTAGGGAAAATATATATATACAATATATTTTTTTATGTATTAATGTGGTTCGGTTCACTTTGGTGCGGTTTTCATATAAAAATGACAAACCGAATCAAACCGCACAATTTTTACTAAATTGAAACCGAATCGAACCATAAAATACTCAAATCGACCAAACCGCTATGGTTCCGGTCGATTTTTTTTTATTTTACTTACACCCCTATTTTTTTGAGAGAAACGGATTCATTGTTCTTAGAGAATATGGGATTCCTTAAATGAATAATAAATTTATCAATAGACTAAAGGATGTGGGTTTTTCTCTTAATTACAAGCTACTTGTATAAAAAATCATCTCATAATGTCTTATTTCCTGCATGTAAAGGAAAAACTTCACGGTCTTTAAGAATTGATCGTGAATTTCCTACATCATAATATGAAAATATAGAAAATAATTAAGAGAGAGAATGAGAGAATAATAACACCATGATTTACGTGAAAAACTTTTAAAGGAAAGAAAAATCACGGGGAGATTTTGATAGTATTTCATTATAGAAAAATGATTTACAAGACTAACGCAAGTTGCATAGTCAACTTGTTTCTCATAAATGTTGAGGGTTATTGTGTTGTTTTTGGAGTTACATCTTACCTTTATTTATAGGCTTTCAATCGGTTATATAGAATCTGATACACCTTATCTAATTCTATCTAAAAATAGGATCAACGGAATATTCTCTAAGATCTAGCTTATTAGCATTAACAATTTAGTAAATCTTGACCGTCTGATCAATCCAATGGTTTTGATTAGCTTTTATTTCGATTGCCATGTCGGCAATTCATGTAGTTTCCTCTGATTGGTCTATTCTTCATAACTGCCTAGTGGTTTCTCGCTCTATCTTCTTTTTTATGGCGACTTTGGTCTAAATCTCGTCATATGTCATATCAAATTTTGCCTGTACATATTTCTTATCAGTATTAAAAACTTTTTGAATTTGAATCATTTAGCGCAGTGTGATGAATCTGATGGTTGTAGTGATTGCTACTAGCTTTGCCATGGTGATGACTCCGTCGATTGGCTTCTCTGGCTTTCGTGACTTGCTATGTGACTTTTATACTTCAGCTACATTGGTTAGGCGAAGAGCTCCAGATCTGTCAACATGGCAAATTCAACCATTCTCATAATACTTCTGTGGCATTTGCTTTAATTATTTTTCTTCTCCGCTGATGTGACCGAACACTGAGAATTATTCGTGTTCATTTGCCCCAATTACACTTGATGAAGTCTCTCTTCATCAGGTGTAATGATTTGATTCCTCGACCTTCAACACTAGATTTATTAGGACCTCATAGACGTCTATATGTATTACTTCTCTGACTTGAAGTGAAGTAATAATTTTTGGATAAGAATTTTTGCTCTGAAGTTCTTTCCTTAATTCTGAAGTTTTGACTTTTTCTTTTCTCAAATGCCAAAGCTCTTGGCGATACCTTTTGGTCTAGGCTCAGATCTACCTTCTGGTCTGGGTTCATCTTTTGAAGCTTTTACTTTTGAGCTTTCTGAACTGAGCTCAGCTCTGCCTTATGATCTGGGTTTAGCTTTCGAAGCTTTTACTTTTGAGCTTTCTGAGCTGAGCTTAGCTTTACCTTCTGGTCTGGGCTTAGCTTTTGAAGGTGTTAAGGACTTCTTAACTTTTCGTTTTCCTTTTTTTAGTTGTCCGTTGTCAGTGGTGGTTTCTCATTTTCTTTCTGCCATTACATTTTTATGTTCTCATTCACAAATGCTTTACAGTTGTCAAGCAATTTTATTCTTAGTTTGTTGTCGATGATGATTACTTCTTCTTCATTTGCTGTTACGTCTTTTTGTTCCTTTCATGATGGACTCATTGGTAAAGCTTTTCCCATTTCCTCATTTTTCATTTTTCTTATCTCGTACGTTAAAACCTGTGACAAGAATGTTATACAAGAACAATACCATAATAATTTATTGAGATGAGTAAGGAGCGAGTGTACCATTTCTTAATTGCATCGCATGAGTTTGAGTTTGATGTTCTGCACTTGTTGGTAGAGTTTCTACTATTTCCTTGTTTTATTTTTCTTTCTCTCATTTCGTATATATGTACTTCCGCTTCAATCAACATGAATTACTCTATTTTTGCAATTTTACTTTTACTGAACTCCCTTTTATTGTACTTCATTCAAAGACAGCAAAATTTGGGGATCAAAATCTAGTGCTGTGGTAACTTCAAGCTTTCAACAAAATCTGTTCTTAAATACTTAGGAAACTTTTGGCTCCAAGCTCTCTTGAGAATAATTATGTTCTTTTGTGAAATCTGTTCCCGAGGATAAGACTTTAATTTCCTTATGATATGCATGCTTTCCCAAGGACTTAGGTTGAAATAAAGAATCATGGCCTCATTTTTATTTTCTTCTTTGCACAGCATCGGTAGACATTCCCAAGGACTTAGGCTCGTTCCGTGGAACCATGGTCCTGTTTTGATTTACTACCAGCTCACCGATAGAGTTTCTCCTGTTTCCTTTCTTTTCCTTCGCTTTGCATTTTTTATTTCCTATTTCTCCATTTCTCCTTTTCAATTTCTTTTTTCCGCTCTTAACTTTTTCTTTCCTTACTCGCTTCTTTTTTCATTACTCCTGGTCTTCCCGTTCTAAAACGTGAAAGTCGCGGCCTTCCTTTACTTGGCCTTTTCTTTACTCAGTTTTTCTTTACAGAGCTTTTCTTTTCTTGGCTTTTCTTTGCTCAGCTCAGCCTTTCTTTTCTCAGCTTTTCTTTTCTCGGCTTTTCTTTGCTCAACTCAGCCTTTCTTTTCTCAGCTTTTCTTTGCTCAGCTCAGCCTTTCTTTTCTCAGTTTTGAAGTTGTTTCCTCAACTATTTTTTTTTGTGCTCTGAAGTTCTTTCCTCAACTACTTTTCTATTCTGAAGTTTTTCCTCAACTTCATTTTTTCTGAAGTTTATCCTTAACTTCTTTTCTGTTCTGAAGTTTTTCCTCAACTTCTTTTCTGTTTTGAAATTTTTTCCTAAACTTTTTTTAAGTTCAGAATTTCTTTTCTCAACTTATGTTCTGAAGACATTTCTTTTTCTGTTCTCCAGACTTTCCCATTCTGAAGACGTTTCATTTTTCAGTTCTGAAGAAGTTTCTTTTTCATTCTTTCAGACTTTCCATTCTGAGAACGACGTCTAATGACGTACGTAGACGCTCCCAAGGACTTAGGCTCCTTTAGTGAAACCACGGTCCCATTTCAATTTTCTTCAGAGAAAGGTCTACGTAGACGCTCCCAAGAACTTAGGCTCCTTTAGTGAAACTATGACCCTATTTAAATTTTCATCTGAGAACGGCGTACGTAGACGTTCCCAAGAACTTAGGCTCCTTTAGTGGAAGCACGCCTTTAGTTTCTTCTGGAAGTAGGACTTATGAATTGCCCCTCCCAATGACTTACGCCCTTAATTCTTTCTGAAAGTGGGACTTATAAGTTGCCCCTCCCAAGGACATACATGCTTAATTCCTTCTGAGAGTTAGACTTATGAATTTCCCCTCTCAAGGACTTACGCTCTTAGTTCCTTCTGAGAGTAGGACATATGAATTGCCCCTCCCAATGACTGATGCCTTTAGTTCCTTCTAAGAGTAGGACTTATGAATTGCCCTTCCCAAAGACTCACGCCCTTAGCTCCTTTTGAGAGTAGGACTTATGAATTGCCCCTCCCAAGGACTCATACCCTTAGTTTCATCTGGGAGTAAGACTTATGAACTGCCACTCCTAAGGACTTATGCCCTTATTTCGTTCTGAGAGCGAGACTTACGAATTGCCCATCCCAAATACTCGTGTCCTTAATTCCTTCTAGGAGTAAGACTTATGAACTGCCCCATCCCAAAGACTTACACCCTTAGTTCCTTTAGAGAACAAGACTTACGAACTTCCTACTCTCAAGGGCTCACGCCCTAATTTCCATTTTTGTTGAAGAAGAGAAAAAGTTGACGCCAAGTATTTGCACGTTATCATGCCATAAGTTTTGATCAAAAGTTCCAAATTGAATTCTATAAAATTCTTCAAGAAGTTGATTTTCATATGCTTCTGATGATATATAATTCGTCATGTAATTGGCTCTCAGTCGGTACAGTTTAATTAATGAATTTGACCGTTCCGCATTATAAGCTTTCCTGAACAGCCTTCATTATTATAACTTTTGTTCGGGAGCTCCGAATCAAGTTCTGCAAAAATTTTCAAGTAGTAGACATTCGTATCTTTTTCAACAATATATAGTTTGTCATATAATATTTTCTAAAATGAAGCAGCCTAATTATTCAATTTGAAATATGTGAATAGCCTTAATTTTCTGAGCGATATGTACAAATCAAAAACCATGACTTTTGATCAAAATCTCCAAATCGAATTCCGTAAAATTCTCTAATAAGTAGACTTTTATATCTTTCTGATGATGTAAGATTCTCCGTATAGTTGGCTTCTAGCAAATACTGTTTAATTTCCAAAATTGACCATTCTGCATATTCTGCTTTCTCGAACAACCTACACAAAAATTGTCATAACTTTTGCTCGAGAGCTCCAAATCGAGTTCTATAAAATTCTTCAAGAAGTTGATATCCATATTTTTCTAATGATATATTATTTTCTATGCATGTCTTCTTAAAGAATTAAGTTTGAAAGATGTAATTAAGTTTACTTTTCTGTACGAAGACTATCATACTTTTAATCTGGAACTCAACTTGAATTCCGAAAAATTCTCCATGAAGCAGACTCCCATATCTTTATAATTATGTGACTCGCCATGTAATTTTTCTTCCAGCTTTTTTTGTTGCAGTTTCCATTTCCGCTCCCGTTGTCGCTTCTGTTGTTAAGATATTTCTGTTCCCGTTATGAGGACGTTTCCGTTCTTGATGTTTGTACATCTTTTATTTTCCTCATAAAATACATTTGAAGGGCTATCAAGTCGTAGCCTTTCGTTCTGAAAATTTGAATGGCTGTCTTTTTGGCTTTCATATTCTGTAATAAAATGGCAGCTTTCCCATTCTGAAGTGGCAGCTACCCATTCTGAAGTGGCAGCTACCCATTCTGAAGTGGCAACTTTCTTGGCTGAAGTGAACGTGATCTTCTTTGCTCTTCGTTTCTCTGTAATTCCTACTCTGAAATTCTTTCCTTAACAATTTTTTATTTTCCGATGAATTTCTATTATGAAATTGTTTCAAATTTCTATTCTAAAATTGTAATATCCTGACCCTTCGTAAAAAGGCATTTTTATAAAAGTGATTTAAAAGATAAAGTGATTTTAAAATTTGATTTTAAAAAGAGATTATTTGTAATTTTGGTAAAACAACTTTATTATATATGGTTTAGTTTAAAATTCAATTTTTTCAAATTTAAAAAGAGTTTTATTTGGCTACTATCTCTCCATTTATCTCTATCTAACTCATACATATGTTTGCCCATACACCATAAGGTAACCCTAACCTATATTATATTTATAACCCATCTCTTCTTCCCTTTTTGGCAGCGCCCTTCAACGAAACCCCATGTTCTACCTCTTTCTCTACTTCACTCACATCATCTGTTTACATACACCTAAAGAAAAACCCTAAGCTAACATTGTCAATTACCCAAAATCTCTCACTGTTCATCTCTCTCACGCACCCTCTCCATTAGCAAATACCCTTACCCTACCTCTCTGTTCTCCTTCTCCGAGCCTCTCTCTGTACTTCTCATTCTTCGACCATCACGCATTTTCGCCGCCGTTGGTTGCCACCGCCGCTAAGAATTATTTCCATCATTTATTTTTCTTCTCATTATTATTGATTGACTCTCCTCTCTCTAATTTAATTCATTCACCTTCTGAATTGTATCTCCCTTTCTTTTTTTCTTTCATCTCTCTCTCCCTTTGTTTCCTTCTCTCTCGCCATCGTTTCTCTCTCTCCCTCTATTTCCTTCTCTCTCGCCATCTTTCTCTCTCTAACTCTCTCAATTTCTCTCTCTCTTCTGCTTTGTCTCTTCCTCTTTGCGTTGTCTCTCATTTTCTCTGTCTTTGCCTCTATCTTCTTCTCTCTTTATCCCTCTCTCTCTTCCTCTCTCAAGTTCCCTCTCTGTTTATTTCTCCTTGTTCTCTCATTTCCCCTCTGTTTTGATTCTTTGATTTTGTCTCAACTCTTCACTTCGTGGATGTCTTTCTCCACCTTCACGGACTGCTTCCAGCGCTGCCACGTCTTCACGTCGGTAAGCTTTTGTTTCCTCTTTTCGTCCCCCCCCTCTCTGTTTCTCTAAGTCTATCTTTTTGTCTCTGTTTTCTTTCCTTTTTCCCTCTGTCTCTCTTCATCTTTCTTCTTTTAATCTTTGCTTCTCCATGTTTTGCTTCATATTTCTCCATATGTTTTTCTCTCGCTCTCACCTTTGCTTCTCTCTCCCATTCCCCTCTGTTTTCTCGCTTTCTCGTCGTTCTCCCCTGCTTTTTCCTTCCATTTTTTTCTCCTTGTGCAGTTGGTTCTGCCACGAACCAGTTCATCCTGAACTGAACTGGTTCAGTTTAGCTGGACCGGTTGAACCGGTCCATCTGATAAAATTGAACCAAACTGGTCTGAACCATTTGACTCAAAGCTTTATCATTTGACTTATTACCCGATACATTGTTTTTTTTTCCAACCTCGCCTACACCACTCTGCACTGTTTTAATTAAATCTATTTTATTTTAACATATTAAAAATGTGTTTGTATTGATTTATTTCAAAATAATTTAGTGATTATATATTTTTAGATTTCTACTCATTAATTGTTTAGTTCATTCTTCCGCTTCAGGTAAATGGGCTTACATGATGGTGTGACTCCCGTTGTTATAAATGTATATGCTTTGTGTAAGTGAATTTATATCGTCATGTGACCCATGTGTGATATATATATATATATATATATA